>JBBPBX010002046.1:0-87284 GCA_038048925.1 Garcialebias charrua | reverse complement strand
CACCTCGTTCCCTTCCTTCAGGGAACGTGAGTTATGGTGCATAACTTTCAGTTCCCTTATCAGTCAGTCCAATCAGTGCAACGTATGACTATGGGAACGTATTTCATTCATGCCCTGAAAATGCTCTGGAAATGCATGCTTGTGAGAACTTATGCCATTATACTGCAGGCGTTTTACCTGTACTCTACTCTGTGGTAGAGAGGACAGCCTGAGTGACATCACATGCTGTGACTTCCAAACTGTAGTGTTTTGAAAACGTGTTTGAAGATGCCCAGTTGGCAGCAGCACATATGTCTGCCACTGACACACCCTTGAAAAGGGCCCATGAGGCAGCCAGGCCTCGAGTGGATTGAGCGTGTACCCCAGAGGGCACCTGCTGACCTTTGCTACTGTACGCATTTTTTATGGCCTCAGTCACCCAGTGTCAGAGGCGCTGTTTTGACAGGGCTCTGCCAGCAGCTGGATTAGCAAAACACACAAACAGCTGGTTTGTTTTTCTCCAACTGACAGTTCTTTCAATGTAAGCACTCAGGGCCCTCACAGGGCAGAGTGCATTCAGCCTCCTTTGTCCCTCGGTTAGTACAGGGGGAGGAGGAAATGTTGATAGTTCAAAGTCCAGACATCTGGGATTTAAAGTTGGAACCTTTGGAGCATATGCAGGGTTAGGACGCAGGGTGACCTTTGACCCGTCTGGGGCAAACGTGGTACATATTGGGTGTACAGATAGAGCGTGGAGGTCACCCATGCGCTTAGCTGAGCACAGAGCTAAGGGCAAAGCAGATTTATAAGATAACAAATCTATCTTAGTGCTGCTAAGAGGCTCAAATGGAGTGTCCAGGACTAACTGGAGGTCCCAATCAGGGGCCAGAGTCCTGCTGTGGGGCCTTTTTCTTAGTACGCCCTTCATGAAACGTATCATGAGAGGGTGGGCACTGGGTGTTTTACCTCCCCAGCCTTCATGGCACGCTGAGATGGCTGACAGGAAGACCTTAATGGTGGAGAAGGAATGGCCCTTCTCTAGCAGGTCTTGTAGAAAAGTGAGCAGTTGGACCAGGTCACAGGAATATGAGATAATATTTCTCTCTAGACACCAGGCCTCAAAAACATGCCATTTGCGAGCTTAGAGAGTCTGAGTTGACTGAGCTCTCACTCCCTGTATCGTGTTTATGACGTTACCGGGAGCCGGAGGCCATCAGCCGGTTCCTCTCAGCGGCCAGGCCCAAAGTTGCCATAATTCTGGACGTGGGTAAAGGAGCTGCCCGTGGGCCTGAGTCAGCAGGTCCCTGTGGGGGGGCAGCTGCCATGGTGTCCCTGACAACAGTGAGATCACTTCTGGGAACCATGGTTTCTGTGGCCATCTGGGAGCTATGAGTATCAGGGAGAGAGCTCCCTGCATACCCGTTCCAGCATCGCCTGAATCAGGGGGACATGGGGAAATGCATAATATAGCGTCCCTGCTGGCCAGTTGTATGCGCCAGAGAGTTTGTTCCCAGCAGGAGTTTGTTTCCCTTATCGAATGATACAGGGCGCAGTGAGTACTGCTGCTGCAGGCGAACAGATCTACGGATGCCCACCCGTATCATGCCCAGATCTGGTCCACGATGCGTGGATTCAGCCTCCACTCTGAGGAGAGCAGGGGCCCTCTGGAGAGGTCATCTGCCCCGTGGTTTAGCTCGCCCGGGATGTGTGTCGCTCTCAGCGACATTATTCGGAAGTTGCACCACGTGAGCAGTTTAAGTGACAAGCTGAAGAAGGGTCGGGACCTTGTCCCCCCTTCTCTGTTGATGAAGGACACTGTCATTCTGTTGTCCGATTTTATCAGGACATTTTGTTTTGTAATCAGCCCCTTCTAGTAAAAGTGCTTCATGGACAAAAACACAGCTTTCAGTTCCAGGAAGTTGATGTGGAGCCTTGCCTCCTGCTGTTTCCAGACCCCTCGGGCATGCTGGTTTCTGCTGAAAACTCCCCAACCTGTCTTTGAAGCATCTGTGGTGATCAGTACTCGAGACAGTACTCGTCCCAGCGTGACGCCTGTCCTGAACACTGAAGATACCCTCCAAGGTTCCAGAGCCTTCATGCACTCTGGGCTGATCAGTATCCCCCCTGCCCTCCTGAGGGAGGCAGGATTCATTTGTTTGTTTAGCCATATCTGCAGAGGGCACATTTTCAATAAGGCCTGAGGCACGCAGACAATGGCTGCTGCCAGGAGGCCCAGGAGACGCTGGCACAGTTTGAGGGACACCCTCTGGCCCAGCTGAAAACGTGCCTGGCAGAGGTGGATGGATGAAATCCGAGCCTCTGAGAGCCATGCTCTGTACAGAATGGAGTTGACCTGTACACCCAAAAATACGGTAATCTGGGATGGTATCAGATTGCTCTTCTGAAGGTTTATTACGAAACCCAGAGCCTCTAGGTGAGTCATCACCATCTGTGAATGCTGATGTACCTGGTCTCTGTCGCGACCGAGGATCAACAGATCGTTGAGATAATTTAGAACTCTGACCCCTTGACCCCTCAGTGGGGTTAAGGCTGCATCCAGACGTTTTGTAAATGATCTTGGTGCAGTTTTTAGTCCGAAAGGGAGGGCCAGAAATTCGAATGCTTTTCCTTCAAAGGCAAAACGGAGATATTTTCTGTGCCGTGCCAGGATGCTCACGTGGAAAAATGCATCTTTCAAATCGACGCTGCAGATATAATCCCTCGGTCTCACCGACTGGATTACCTGCCTCAGTGTGAACATCCTGAATTTGTACGTTTTTATCCTTCTGTTCAGGCTTCTGAGATCTAGTATAGGCCTCAAGCCCTGGTCTCATTTTGGCACGAGGAAGTACTTGCTGTAGTGACCTTTGTGCACATTGTGGTTTGGAACAACATTTATTACTCCTTTCTCTAGCATTGTAGAGATTTCCTCAAGTAGAATGTGGACACAGTCTGGGTTTATGTTGGACAGCAGCACCCCCCCTGAAGGGGGGTGGCCGCTTGTGGAACTGTAGCCAGAGGCCCCGACTGATAGTCGACATGACCCACGTGTTTGGACGACACGTCCTCCAGGTCTGAGCGTGTGCACTAAGCCTGTGAGGCATGTGTATTCTGGGTTGTTTTTGTGTCGAGGGTGCGGGGGGAAGCAGTGACCCCCACCCGGTCGCCCTTCGACGAGCTGACCTGTCTGCCTGTGGCAGACAGACCCCTGACGTCCCGCTAAGGCTCATTATCTTGCCTGACATCATGTGTTTCACGAGGGAGGAGGGGTGATTGCCCTCCCTTTATCGAGACTGTTTCCATAAAAATGGTGCTACGTTGTTGTTTTTTGTCAAGACACAGGGAAGGATGTGCTTTTGAAACTTTATTTTCATGTTTTAAAGAACAATTCGTCTTTTTTACACACACAGCAGAAACATGTTTTGTGTACACACAAATGTCACCAGATTTTTGCTGCATTTCACACATAAAGTCTGGGTTTAAAAGTCTGGGTTCTCGTACCTCATGGGCGGGCGAACCTGTAAAACTGTGAAGTGGTCCCGTTTCGTCAGGCCAACTTCTGCTTTCGGTCCCGGTTCGTCGAGGAAGATCTCGGTGGGACTGCTTGGCGAGGAACGAACCTGTTCCTGGCCCATGCCTGGCCAGCCTGAGGCGGTTCTGCTGCGGGTCTCGGCCGTTGTTCCTCGTCGAACGCTAGCCTTTTTTGCGGGGGATGGCGTGTGGCTGAGCAGTGTCGATGCTACACAGCTCTGCTCCCACTGGCCTCTCTGGGGGGCACGAAAGCTTTTCTTGGCATCCTCTCGCGTAGGGCTTCAGCCTGTTTTCGTCTTTGCTCCAGCCTGCTCCCGCCGGCTCGATCGGGTGGTGGAGGAACGGGTACCGCTGGCCCTCTGGCAGATCCGTCAAGGTCAGCCACGGATGATGCTGGGCGATGACCACTTCAGCCATGCATCTCCCCTGAGCGATGGCAGCGGTCCCCATCATCCTGAGGACAAAGTCTGTCACCCTACGGGCTTCCTCCAGGGTTTCTGCCGCATCCTTTTTGTTTGTTGTTTGTTGGAATTCCTGCAGCTTCTCCACCAAGTAGGCCTGCATCATGGCCGAAGCGTTCATGGTGCGGACTGCGAGGCCCTGAGCTTGGTAACATTTTTCGAGCTGGGAGGCCGAGGCGCGGCAGGCCTTGCTGGGCAGAGTTGGCTTGGAGCCCGATGTTCTGGGGGCTAAGTGAGCCGCCAGCGTGTCCTCCATCTGCGGGATGGTGGCTATTCCTACTGCCTCCATGCCAGCGACGTCGAGGAACTGGGAGAGAGACAGAAGCATGGGGGCTCTGGGTTCAGCCCATGTGCAAGTCAGCTGCTTCAGGAAATCCGGAAAAATCGGCATCCTGTGCCTCGTGGCCGACTGCTGCTTCTCGAAGAAGTAGTTCCCCGCCAACCTCGTAACGTGTTTGCGAGGTGGGGGTTCTGGCCAACTGATCCGCAGCGTGTCCGCCGCTCTGCAACACAGGTCGAACAGAGCGGGGATGGCGACATCTGTCTCTGGGTGAGCTGTCGTCGGGCTCTGGGAGAAGTCCTCTTCTTCTCCATCGTCCTCGTTTTCAGCTTCATTGTCTGATATTTCACCCGAAGCTGTTAGCGAGAGCTCGTCTGCGCGTAACAGGCTTCTCGTATCAAATTCGATGGTGGAGTCCCCGACGGGAGCCACCATCTCCATACTGTCCCCCCAGTCAGAGTGGTCGCAATCCTCCAGGTCCACGGCATCGAGCTCCGGTGTGGGAGTGAGTGCCTCTGTGAGGTCTGGGTCCCATGCTGCCGCGGAACCACCCATGGCCTTGACCATGATGTCCACACGACGCTTCCTCACACAGTCTCAAGCATCTGGCTGCAGTGAGGGCAGGACTTGGGGGATTCCAGCGTTGTCTTGGCGTGTAACATCTCCAGGCAGACGGGACAGGCCTGGTGGGTGTCCGTTGCCAAAAAGGAGTAGCCGCAGCAGCTGGGGCAGGCTCGGGAGCTGGAGCTTGCTGGCCTGCTGGTCTTCTTAGAATTCTTGGATTTTCGCTTTCCCTTCTCTGGAGCCATGGCTGAGAAGAGTTGAGCTCGTTAGCTGTAGCTAACGTTGTCCGGAGATGTCCTCTCATTGAGTCGCTCTCGTTGGCTAGCCTGCTAATCTCCATTAGCCAGGTAACTAGTGACGTAGTTAACGCCGTCGAACGAAACTGCGAAGAGAGAAGAAAAAACCTTGAGTTAAATAAAAGGCACTGGGCTAGCTTTCGCTAACCCAGCAGTATGAAGGAAATTTCTCTGTACGCTCATGGTAGGGAGCGAGCTCACCTCCAGTCGAGCGATGCAGTCACAGAGAGTCTAACGAAGTTCAGGTGTAAGCAAGGTGAAGGGCATAAAAGAGGATGAAGGTGGGGCGTCAGCTTCTTTTATACAAAAAGGGGTAGGCCTCTTCGATGACGCTGACGCCCACTTACCTTTTCAAGGCGTGAATGTATTACTTCAGGTGAAATGCGTGGCGGCGCAATTCCCATAGTCATACTGATAAGGGAACTAATACCGCACATCACTCGGAACACACCATCACTTCTGGAGCATGGTGGTGGCAGTACCATTATGTGGGGATTCTTTTCTACAGCACAGAAGCTGGTCAATGCTGCTGTGAAGATGAATAAGTTAAATACAAGATAGGGAAATCCTGGAAGGAAACTTGTTAAAGGCTGCAAAAGACTTGAGAACAGACTGGAGGTCCACCTTCCAGCAGGTTAAAAACCCTATAAAAAGAAGGATCAGGTCCAGTCCTGGTCCTCGAGGGCCACTATCCTACAGCATGTTTTAGGTGTTTGCCTGTTCCAACACATCTGATTTGAGTCAATGGGTTATTAACAGGCTTTTTCCGTACATGAAGAGGTAATTTAATCAGCCACTAGGGAGCACACGCCAGTGTATCTCTTGTGCCGGTCCCAAGCCCAGGTAAATGGTGAGGGTTGTGTTAGGAACGACATCTGATGTAAAACACTTTTGCCAAAACCATAATGCGAGTTCATCAAAGCGAAACCGTACTGGATTGGTAGAGGCCTGGGTTAACAACAACCACCACTAGTGCTGCTGACAAACAGGGTGCCGGTGGAATTGTGCTGCTGTTAGTCGAAGACTATGAGGAGGGAAATGTGTCAGGAGACAGAGAGAGAAGAGGAAAGTGAAGAATGTAGGACTGAGGGTTGCAACTCTAAATGTGGGGACAATGACAGGCAAAGGTAGAGAGCTGGCTGACATGATGCAGAGAAGAAAGGTAGATGTTTTATGTGTCCAAGAGACCAAGTGGAAGGGCAGCAAGGCTCGCAGCATTGGAGCAGGGTTCAAACTGTTTTACCATGGTGTGGATAGAAAGAGAAATGGAGTAGGGGTGGTCCTGAAGAAGGAGTTGGCAAAGAATGTAGTAGAGGTGAAGGGAGTGTCAGATAGGGTGATGTGCCTGAAGGTAGAAGTAGAAGGTCTGATGCTAAACATCATCAGTGGTTATGCTCCACAGGTTGGATGTGATGCGGAGGAGAAAGATACATATTGGAAAGATCTGGATGAAGTGATAGAGAGTATTCCCAGGGAGGAAAGAGTGGTGATTGGAGCAGACCTGAATGGACATGAGTAAGTGATGTGTAGGTTTGACATCATGGAAAGAAACTGAAAGTTATACACCATAACTCATGTTCCCTGAAGGAAGGAAACGAGGTGCAACTTATGACTATGGGAATTGCGCCACCACGCGGTTCACCTGAAGTAATACAATCACGCCTCTTTACGAGGCAGGTGGACGTCAGCGTCACCAGAGGCCCCGCCCTCTTGGTATAAGACCGACTGACGCCCAGCCTACTTTCTCGAAGTGCACTTCACCGAGCTTAGACATTGAAAGGGCAAACATGTGTTGCACCTCGTTCCCTTCCTTCAGGGAACATGAGTTATGGTACATAACTTTCAGTTCCCTCATCAGTCAGTCCACTCAGTGCAACATATGACTATGGGAACGTAATTCATTCACGTCCTTGAAATGCTCAGTAAAAATGAATGCTTGTGAGAACTTCTGCCTTTATTCGTTAGGCATTTTGGCTGATCTCTACTGTATGTTAGAGAGTACAGCCTGAGTGACGTCACATGCAGTGACATCCAAACTGTAGTGTTTTGCAAAAGTGTTTGTGGAACTCTAGTTTGCCGTAGCACAAATGTCTGCCACTGGTACACCCCTAAACAGAGCCCATGAGACAGCCAGGCCTAGAGTGGAATGGGCGTGTACCCCAGAGGGCACCGGTTGACCTTTGCTGCTGTACGCCCTTTTTGTGGCCTCAGTCACCCAGTGTGAGAGGTGGTGCTTTGAAAGGGCTCTGCCAGCAGCAGGATTGGCAAAACATAAAAACAGTTGGTTTGTTTTCCTCCAACTGACAGTTCTGTTGATGTAAACACTCAAGGCCCTGACAGGGCAGAGTGCATTCAACCTTCTTTGTTCCTCAGTGAGGATAGGATGGGGAGGAAACGCAAAGAGCTCAAAGTCCAGACTTCTAGGGTTTAGAGTTGGAACCTTTGGTACATATGCAGGGTTAGGACGCAGGGTGATCTTTGACCTGTCAGGGGCAAACCTGGTACACATTGGGTGCACAGATAAGGCGTGGAGGTCACCCACACGTTTAGCTGAGCAAAGAGCCAGGAGCAAATCAGTTTTATAAGATAACAAGTCTATCTTAATGCTGCTGAGAGACTCAAACGGAGGCTCACACAAAGCATCCAGGACTAACTGAAGGTCCCAATCAGGGGCCAGAGTCCTGCCGGGGGGGGGCTTTTTCTAAGCACACCCTTCATGAAACGTATCATGAGAGGGTGGGCACCGGGTGTTTTACCTCCCCAACCTTTGTGGCACGCCGAGATGGCTGACAAAAAGACTTTAATGGTGGAAAAGGAGCAGCCTTTTTCTAGCAGGTCTTGTAAAAAAGTGAGGAGCTGGACCAGGTCATAGGAATATGAAATAATATTCCTTTCCAGACACCAGGCCTCAAAAACACATCATTTTCAAGCGTAGAGAGTCTGGGTTGACTGGGCTCTCGCTCCTTGTATCGTGTTTATGACATTGCTGGGGAGGCCGGAGGCCATCAGCCTGTTCCTCTCAGCGGCCAGGCCCAAAGTTGCCATAGTTCTGGACGTGGATGAAAGAGCTGCCCGTGGGCCTGGGTCAGCAGGTCCCTGTGGGGGGGCAGCTGCCATGGTGTCCCTGATAACAGTGAGATCATTTCTGGGAACCACAGTTTCTGTGGCCATCTGGGAGCTATGAGTATCAGGGAGAGAGCTCCCCTGCGCACCCATTCCAGCGTCACCTGAATCAGAGAGACGGGGAAAACGCATAATATAGCACCCCTACTGGCCAGTTGTGAGCCAGGGCATCTGTTCCCAGTGGAGCATCTGTTTCCTTCAGTGAGAAGTACAGGACGCAGTGCGTGCTGGTTTTGCAAGCGAACATATCTACGGATTCCCGCCCGTTTCGTGACCAGATCTGGTCCACGATAAGTGGATTCAGCCTGGTACACATTGGGTGCACAGATAAAGCGTGGAGGTCACCCACACGTTTAGCCTTCAATTCCAGGAAGTTGATGTGGAATCTCGCATCCTGCTGTTTCCAGAGCCCTTGGGCATTCTGGTTTCTGCAAAATGCTCCCCACCTCTCTTTGAATTGTCTGTTGTGATCACCACACGAGACAGTACTCGTCCTAGCGGGACGCCTGTCGTGAATACAGAAGGATCCCTCCAGGGTTCCAGGGCTGTCATAAACTCTGGGCTGATCAATATCTTCCTTGCCCTCCTGAGGGAGGCAGGATGCATTTGTTTGTTTAGCCATATCTGCAGAGCACGCATTTTTGATAATGCTTGAGACACGCAGGGGATAGCTGCTGCCAGCAAACCCAGAAGGCGTTGGCAGAGCTGCAGAGACACTTTCTGGTCCAGCTGAAAGCGTGCCAGGCAGAGGCGGATGGAAGAGACTCGTTCCTCTGAAAGCCGTGCTCTGTACAAAATGGTGTTGACCTGTACACCCAGAAATACTGTAATCTGTAAAGGAGTCAAATCGCTTTTCTGCAGATTTATGACGAAGCCCAGATTCTCCAAGTGAGCCGTCACCATCCGTGAGTGCAGCTGGGCTTGTGTTCTGCTCTCGGCCAGAATTAAAAGATTGTCGAGATAGTTCATAATTCTGACCCCTTGACCCCTGAGCGGGGTCAAGGCTGCGTCCAGACATTTTGTAAATATGTGTGGTGCAGTTTTTAGCCCAAAAGGTAAAGCCAGGAATTTGTAAGCTTTCCCTTCGAATGCAAAGCGAATATATTTTCTGTGCTTCTTCCAAATGTTCACGTGGAAAAAGGCATCTTTCACTGTGCATGCGTAATCTCCTGGTCTCACAGACTGGATCACCTGTCTCAGCGTGAGCATTTTGAATTTGTAAGTTTTTATTCTCCTGTTCAGTGCTCTGAGATCCAGAATCAGTCTCAAGGTCTGATCCCGTTTGGGTACGAGGAAATACTTGCTGAAGTGGCCGGTGTGTGTATTGTGTTTTGAAACAACATTTATCACCCCTTTTTGCAGCATCGTTGATATCTCCTCTCTTAAGACGTGTGCACAGTCTGGTATAATGTTTGACTGCAACACTCCGGTGAACGGGGGCGGCCTCTTGTGGAACTGCAGCCGTAGTCCTCGACACACTGTCGTCATGACCCACGTGTTTGGGCAACATGCCCTCCAGGCCTGTGCGTGCGCGGTGAGCCTGTGAGACATGTTTATTGTGGGTTGTGTGTACGTCATGAGTGCGGGAGGGGGAGCATTTGCCTCCCCCCGCATGGCCTCGGACGTGCTGACCTGTCCGCCAGCGGACACCATGAAGTCTGTCTGCTCCAGGCAGACCCCAGACGTCCCGCTGGGGCTCATAGTCTGACCTGACACCTTGTGTTTCACAAGGGAGGAGGGATGATTGCCCTCTCCCTTCATCGTGACTGTTTTCACAAAAATTGTGTTGTGTTGTTGTTTTGTTTTGTTTTTTGAGTCAAGAACCAGGGCAATTTGTGCTTTTGGTACTTTATTTTTGTGTTCTGAAGAACAAAAATGCGTTTGATTTAGTGCTTTAACAGAGTACCTGAGTACTCAACAGATCAAGTCCTAAAAGTTCTATCGAGGTCTTTTTGTCCCTCTCGAGTACTTGTAGTGACGTCATCACATCACACTGATGTCATTACGTCACATGTCACATGATCCGCACCGAGCTAGTAGACGCTAACAAATGGATTCCTCTGTGCGCACGGATGGATGGAGCAGGCCCAGTCTTGTCAAAAAGATAAAAATGTGTTGTGTTTTATTATTATGAAACAGTTTATAATTTTATAGAATGCTTTGCTGCTTATTGAATCAACTTCTGTCACTGACCACCGTAGATTGTGACAGGAGGTGGCGGTGTTGGATTGCAGGTCACATATATAACACGGCCGAAACAGCTTCCTCTCTCGTTTCACAAACAAAAAGCAACAAATATTCATCTCTCTAGACCTATTAAAAACCTATAAACACATTAATCTCTAAAAGTAAACCTAAATTGCATAGCANTAGTCTGTGGTCTGACGGGGATATACATGGGATTGTTCTGGTTTATCCATAGCTGGGTGTAAAAGGGAAAACATTAAAAGGGAAACAATCACAGTTTTTGTAATCTCCTATTTTTTTCCACTTCAGCTTCTAAATGACAAATTGTCAAAAGCTTTTCATGACTATCTTTTGTTGTATACAGTACTGTACACTTCTTGATAGGGCTGTTTTGCTCTTTTCTATGGAAAATCAGAAAGTGATAGCCCTAGTGATAGATAGATAGATAGAGATAGATAGATAGATAGATAGATAGATAGATAGATAGATAGATAGATAGATAGATAGATAGATAGATAGATAGATAGATAGATAGATAGATAGATAGATAGATAGATAGATAGATAGATAGATAGATAGATAGATAGATAGATAGATAGATAGATAGATAGATAGATAGATAGATAGATAGATAGATAGATAGATAGATAGATAGATAGATAGATAGATAGAAACAAACTTTGAGAAAACTATATTACTTGCATCAGTGTCATAAAATGACAGGGCTGAGAAACGGAGTTAAACCTTAAAGCTGGGGTATGTAAGATTGTAATGTAGTCTAACTTTTCAAACAATATATTTTTAACATATTTCTTCACTCTGTCACTATCTACTGACAAACTGATGTTAGACAAAGTAATCTCTGAAAAAAACTATAGTCCCCTTGCTTCTCTATCAGCATTTATAAAAACACTAAAAACACAGAGTGACCAGGACAATGACAGCCAATAAAAACAGAGTTTGTAACCAGCCAATTAAAAACAGAGCTTGAATTTGAATCAGCCAATAAAAACAGAGCTTGAATTTGAATCTCAGCAGAGCCTCCCCCTCAGAGCCATATATGGCTCTGAGGGGGAGGGATCAGAATGCTTTGCCTGTTGAAAATATTTCTAAGTTCTGTGCTCTACAGAAAGTTACATAGTGCAGCTTTAAGATGATGTAATTGGTCATACTTCGAGATCAAAATGTAAAAATAGACCTAACAATATATTTTTTTACTACAATTATAATGGCTACTGGTAAAGATGACAAGTAAAGTTTGCGCTGATCACCGGTTCAAGCCCCGGTACCACCCTCATTTGCTCCACTCTGGGCCCCTGAGCTAGGCCCTTAAAGCTCCACAGACATGATTTTTGTGCTTTTCATAAAATGGCTCAACATATATATTTATTATCATTGAACTGTGTTCGTTTTTGCAAAAAAAATGTTAAATTAATGGAAAAATCAATTCTAAATTGGTTTAAATTTCGCGCCGTGTTTCTCCCTAAACTTCCGGTATTTTCTGTCACGTGATCGTGACGTAAGCTCCAGACTTTGCTCCAACGCGCACATTGAAAAACAATGGAGGAGGATACAAACGCATCCGTCGAATTTAGCAATTTAAAAGTTTAGATTTTAGCGATTTGTCTTCAGTGAAGCCAAAGTTATTTCGAGTGATCAACAAGAAACAGCAGGTTATAATTTTTTTTCTGCTGCTGCTGTTTTTTGTAGACTTTTCACGTTCAGGAAGTGAGCAAGTGTCATGGAGTTACAGCAGCTGCAAGTTGACAAGGCTGAAGGCTTCTACAACATCTAAATCGTTTACACAGCACTGAAATGGTAATATATTAATTAATGTTTCTAATAATTATTCAACATTAATTTATAGTTTAAAAAATGAGTCCCTTTTAAAATATCTGTTAAATATTTTAGATGTTTATTCTAACATACGTTCTGAAAAACATCATTCATATTTCCAGTTGTAATTTGCATGTTTACATGCACTAAATGTTCACTAAATATATAAAAAAATGTTTATATGTCAATCATTACATTTAAAAATAAATTTATATCAAATACCGTCAAAAAAACATAATTTTCATAGCTGGATCATCATTGTCTATTTGTTTTCAGCTGTTTTAATAAAAATATCAGTTTGTGTTTTCAGGTTTCCAGGTCTCCAGTCCATCACAGAGACACCTGGACAGGTCTCCAGTCCATCACAGAGACACCTGGACAGGTCTCCAGTCCATCACAGAGACACCTGGACAGGTCTCCAGTCCATCACAGAGACACCTGGACAGGTCTCCAGTCCATCACAGAGACACCTGGACAGGTCTCCAGTCCATCACAGAGACACCTGGACAGGTCTCCAGTCCATCACAGAGACACCTGGACAGGTCTCCAGTCCATCACAGAGACACCTGGACAGGTCTCCAGTCCATCACAGAGACACCTGGACAGGTCTCCAGTCCATCACAGAGACACCTGGACAGGTCTCCAGTCCATCACAGAGACACCTGGACAGGTCTCCAGTCCATCACAGAGACACCTGGACAGGTCTCCAGTCCATCACAGAGACACCTGGACAGGTCTCCAGTCCATCACAGAGACACCTGGACAGGTCTCCAGTCCATCACAGAGACACCTGGACAGGTCTCCAGTCCATCACAGAGACACCTGGACAGGTCTCCAGTCCATCACAGAGACACCTGGACAGGTCTCCAGTCCATCACAGAGACACCTGGACAGGTCTCCAGTCCATCACAGAGACACCTGGACAGGTCTCCAGTCCATCACAGAGACACCTGGACAGGTCTCCAGTCCATCACAGAGACACCTGGACAGGTCTCCAGTCCATCACAGAGACACCTGGACAGGTCTCCAGTCCATCACAGAGACACCTGGACAGGTCTCCAGTCCATCACAGAGACACCTGGACAGGTCTCCAGTCCATCACAGAGACACCTGGACAGGTCTCCAGTCCATCACAGAGACACCTGGACAGGTCTCCAGTCCATCACAGAGACACCTGGACAGGTCTCCAGTCCATCACAGAGACACCTGGACAGGTCTCCAGTCCATCACAGAGACACCTGGACAGGTCTCCAGTCCATCACAGAGACACCTGGACAGGTCTCCAGTCCATCACAGAGACACCTGGACAGGTCTCCAGTCCATCACAGAGACACCTGGACAGGTCTCCAGTCCATCACAGAGACACCTGGACAGGTCTCCAGTCCATCACAGAGACACCTGGACAGGTCTCCAGTCCATCACAGAGACACCTGGACAGGTCTCCAGTCCATCACAGAGACACCTGGACAGGTCTCCAGTCCATCACAGAGACACCTGGACAGGTCTCCAGTCCATCACAGAGACACCTGGACAGGTCTCCAGTCCATCACAGAGACACCTGGACAGGTCTCCAGTCCATCACAGAGACACCTGGACAGGTCTCCAGTCCATCACAGAGACACCTGGACAGGTCTCCAGTCCATCACAGAGACACCTGGACAGGTCTCCAGTCCATCACAGAGACACCTGGACAGGTCTCCAGTCCATCACAGAGACACCTGGACAGGTCTCCAGTCCATCACAGAGACACCTGGACAGGTCTCCAGTCCATCACAGAGACACCTGGACAGGTCTCCAGTCCATCACAGAGACACCTGGACAGGTCTCCAGTCCATCACAGAGACACCTGGACAGGTCTCCAGTCCATCACAGAGACACCTGGACAGGTCTCCAGTCCATCACAGAGACACCTGGACAGGTCTCCAGTCCATCACAGAGACACCTGGACAGGTCTCCAGTCCATCACAGAGACACCTGGACAGGTCTCCAGTCCATCACAGAGACACCTGGACAGGTCTCCAGTCCATCACAGAGACACCTGGACAGGTCTCCAGTCCATCACAGAGACACCTGGACAGGTCTCCAGTCCATCACAGAGACACCTGGACAGGTCTCCAGTCCATCACAGAGACACCTGGACAGGTCTCCAGTCCATCACAGAGACACCTGGACAGGTCTCCAGTCCATCACAGAGACACCTGGACAGGTCTCCAGTCCATCACAGAGACACCTGGACAGGTCTCCAGTCCATCACAGAGACACCTGGACAGGTCTCCAGTCCATCACAGAGACACCTGGACAGGTCTCCAGTCCATCACAGAGACACCTGGACAGGTCTCCAGTCAAGACATCTCAGCTGCATTTTTGTACCAAACAGGACGGATGAAATCAAACGGATTTATAAAGATGCATCTAAAATTGTAAATGTAAATTTACATAGTGTAATACTGTCCTGAGTTTTTTGCATAGTAGTATAAAATTGTAAAAAGTATATCTATAAAATAAAATGAAAGTTTCTGGCATTGACATTTGTAATAGAGTGACCAAGCAGCATATGAAGTTTATGTACACAGTATATGTATGAGGTAGTTGATATTGGTATAGATAAACCATAGGTAAACCACGGGAGGATGACTTCAGTGAACTGCATTCAAACAAAGTATCACAAAGGTACAAGATTTCGTTTTCTGTCTCCCCAAAACAATAATTGTTGAATCAAAATGTTTGAATAAAATTATTTTAACACCATAACCTTCACAAATTGGTATTTACTGCAGGGCTGTTCATTTAAATTTGTTTGATATTATTAGTTTAGTGTATGGTAATCATGGGTCAAGTTGAGAGACCCTTTTTCAAGACAGAACAAGAAATAAGAATTATTACTAAGAATATATCAGCATCAATAAACTGTAGAACTGTAACAAATTTTTTTTAACTATCACATTCATGTCCATATTCATGTTTTCAGATTGACTGAGCGGTGAGCTAAGAAATGATACCAGGTTGGTGGAACTGGTCAGTCCTCATTGATAGATGGAGCTGGTAAGTTAATGATGGAGTGCTGTAGCTGACCGGTTGATGGGGAGGCTGTCAAAATAAAAATCAAATTAAAGTGATTAGAAATTAGTTTTTCAAATCTAAAATTTAAGCCTTGCAACAACTTTTTCTGAAATTTACTGAGGATGCCAAGACTTATGTTTGACTATAACTTGTTTGGTTTGGTGTACGATTTGTCTTTGTGGGGTTTTCCTTTTTTATATACTACTCTGAATTGCAATTCTATTGCTGAGTGGAGCCACAACTGTTTTTCAAGTGTGAGTGGTTTTAACTTAGTATTTTTAATTAAAACTAAAACAATTTTGCAACTTAATTTGTGGAGCTGTGTGAAATTGTCTCAAGCCTCATCATCTGTAACGGGTCTGTGTGCCTCTAAGGTAACTTTTTATGTGAAGTTATTGCAACCAATTGCCTTTTTATTAAAGTGTTTTTAAACTTAAGTTGCCTCTTTTATCATACCTGTCCTGTATCCTATAACATATATGCATCTCATGAACAGCAATTTTTTTTTCTTTTTAAATGGGGCAAATCACTTATATTAAAAGCAAACTCATGGAAGTTCTGCTGTAATCTGATTCTTTTAATAAGCCATGTAACTTTCTATGATCCCATATTTATAACAGGTGTGTGGCCATAGTGCGCACTCCTGATGTTGCTCATAGTGGTCCTCAGTGTGCTCAGAGAGCTTGTGTGTATGCCCAGACACATGAAAAATTAGAGGGAACATTGGCAGCACAGAAGATCAACATCATCAGGCCAGGACTCTGCCGTCTACACTCATCTCCAGGCCAGCGGTCACTCTTTCAGGGATGAAGATGTTCACATCCTTGATAGAGAGGAATGATGGTTTGAGAGAGGAGTAAAGGAGGCCATCTTTGTGAAAAGAAACTGTCCATAATTAAACAGAGGTGGAGGCCTCCATGTTCAACTGTCCCCCTCTGACAATGCTGTTATTGCTAGTATCACTCAGCCCTCTGTGAATAGCAAACAACCATCAGGGTGCTAATGATCCATCGTTGGGCTGATGGTCCTCCTTGATCATGTGAACAGCTGGTTTTGGCTGTCAGCAGCAAACTGGTTGATCCACTATGAGAAGGTATTATCATACACTTCCGGCTCTGGACAAAGCAGCAGCTTTTCTCCTCCACTCCTTCCCTCCCGAGTTTTCCTCTCCCTGCTTGGCTACTTTGTCTTGTCTGCAGTTTCTCAGTGCTCGCTCGAATGCAAATTGAAGATGGATCTGGTTTCGTGTGCTGTCAACTCTATTGATAAAAAAATTTCTACAAAGCATTCCGGTCCTGGGGAACTGGCTTGCCCTTCGCAGACGCATCCAGCTGGGTATATCATGGATTCCTGGGGAGAATGGAATGGAATGGGGAGAATGGAAAATGTTATACTTAACCGTGCTTTCTGTCGAGGATGTGGAAGATTTATTCATAATTGGATTTATGATAGCAGGTGCTCTGCATTTTGGCTTGTGTGGAGTTCTCTGCTATTGGAAAATCAGGAAGACTTCCGTGGCGATCAACGCGCTGACTAAGCTTCCTTCTCAGAATGAGTCTGTGATCTGAGCTGTGATCTCCATGAATCAGCTGCTTTATGAGCTGAACCGCAAAGTGGAGGTGGCCACTGAGGACTGCAGACCACCGGTAAGGTTTGGAACTCGTACGCAGCCAGGAGGGTCACATCTGAGGGAGGACTCATAGCTCAGGTCGGTGAAAAGCTTCCCATAATTTGGAGTATATTGAATTTCGGATGGCCATCTGGACTTAAGGCTACAGAAAGTACACTGAGAGCCTGCCCTGAAGATAAATCATGCTAATCTAATCAGACTCCCCAAGCAACCTTGGACAGGCTGACTACAAATTCTCCGGAGTCTGAGCAACTGAAGAATGAAACTACTGTCGCAACCCCCCCTCCCTCACTGGAGAACTTTCTGTGTACTCTAAGTCAGATAAGGCTGGCTGGTCCCATCTGCAGAACTGTGGCTAATCTGAACGGGGCTCATGGACTTTATCTCACTGGTTCGCCCTCATATGCAAATGTGATTTGTCTTAACTGTTGCTTGCTGGTAGAGTTTTTTCTGTATCATATGGTGTCCTGTAAGACAAAATGTGATAGATCTTTTTTGTAATACCACTGATTACCCTCAGGTTACCTTCCTTTTTTCCATATATAAGATTGTGGCGGCGCGGTTTAATTACTGCTGCGGATACGCGCACTCGCCCCTATCTTAAGGACGGCTGTACGTCAATTGCGATGTTTTTGTGCCCCGGTGCAATGACGATGCCAATAAACATATATTCTATTCTATTCTATTTATAACATTGAGCTGAATACAGTGCCCCAGACTGAAGAAGTCTTTGGGACGAAAGACGAAACATTTCTACAGTGCTGGGTAGCGCTAATCCAAAAATTAGTTCCGCTATTTCTAAAGCACTTATTAATTTATTTAGGTCCGCAATTTCAAAAGCGCTTATGTATAAGCAACGCTAGCGGACGCTAATGCTAATAAGCTAACGTGCTAATGGCGAACTACTTTTTTAAATCCAACAGATTTGACCATTTCGTGAAACTGTCAAGCTCAGAAAAACTTGTGCTATAACGTCAGCTATGAAATATATATTTTTCTCAGCAAAGAAATAATTGTTTTTACCGTGTTTTCTTGGAAAGTCCTTAGCTTCTGTGGCTGTCGCGGACGCCATTTTGAACAGTGCTAATGGCGAACTACTTTTTAAAATCCAGCAGATTTGACCATTTCGTGAAACTGTCAAGCTCAGAAAAACTTGTGCTATAACGTCAGCTATGAAATATATTTTTCTCAGCAAAGAAATAATTGTTTTTACCGTGTTTTCTTGGAAAGTAAAGTCCTTTGCTTCTGTGGGTGCCGCCATTTTGAAGAGGGCAAATGAGGCGCTGACGCATCGCGTAGGCCGCTGAGAAACATCCATAAGTTCACCCTCCATGTTAAAAACTCTTCGTCTGACTCTTCGAAAACAAGCAATAAGGCTGCAGAGTAACACACTGGCTGCTAACTGCTATAGAGAGAGCGCTCTCTCTAGCCAAGAGACTGAGGGGGACGCTTTTTTGTCACGGACCACATCCGGCGCTGACAGGATATGGTCTGTTAGCAGTCGTCCGGTTGATTTAAGAGCTCGTAAATAAGTTTTTTCGTTTTTACTGATAGATAATTAGTTATTAGCGGTACTGCATTTTAAATAAAAATAGCGCAAATCCGCTTATGAATTATAAAAGTTAGTCAATCCGCTGTAACGCTGACAAATTGTTTAGGTCCGCTATAAGCGGACTTGCGCTTTAGCGCTCCCTAGCGGTCTGGCGCCCACCTTTGCATTTCTACAATATTTTTATTTTGTTTTTTTGAATGTCCAGAGGACCAGAATTAACGTTTTTAGATTTTTCTACCTTTATTATTGAGCATGCATCAGGATATTTTTACAGTTTATATCTTTGCTATTGTTGGATGCAACTGGGACCCTGTGTACATAATTTTGTTCCACCTCATGTACCACATGTGATGCGAATGACAATAAACTTGACTTGAACTTGAATAATACCAGCTGATGTTGTGTTTTAAGCAAGTAGTAGCTATATTTGCTGCTTAGTACTTAAGTTAGTGTTCTATAGCTGTACTTTTTAAAAGCCTGCCTTTCCTTCATTTCTGCATCAGCTCTTATACCAAGCTAACTACCGTTAAGTCCCTTGTCCTTCAGACTTTCTCTCTCCTCCCCCTCCCCCTCTCATCTCCCTGTCATCACTTGCTCTGATGAGGCTGTGAAACAGGTGGCTGAAGAATTCAAAAGGACACAGAAGAGACAGATCTCAAACAGTCACGTGTGTTTCTGTGTTTATGTGTAAGAGAGAAACAAATAATTTTGCACGTCCAGGGAAGACAGAAGAGGAAAGTGATCATCAAAGCTCACCCAATAATAACAAACACAACACTAATCTGGTTATTTCAGCTTCTCTTCACTGCTTGGACTGCCAACCTGCCATCAGGACACTCCTAGATCAAAATTAAGCTTCACAAGAACCACCTTGAACCATAGACTAATAATAATAATAATAATAATGAATTCAATTTGTAATGTACTTTTCATTAATAAAAATCTCAAAGTGCTAGCAGACTATTAGCTATCAGACTGACTGGACCTTTTCCAATAAATAAATAAAATTAAATACCTAATTAGTCTGACTTTGAAATGCTAATGTAAAACAGTTACAGTGTCTTGCAACAAGAAGAAGTTTTTTTTATTAAATAAAAAAATGGGGCAGCAAAGGGCAGCATGGCACAGTGGTTAACACTGTCACCTCCCAGCATGAAGGTCACAAGCTGGCCTGTTCACCTCCCTATGTGAAGTTTCAGGTTTTACACATTTATGCGGGGTCATCTCGACATTGTCCCTATGTGTGAGCAAAAGCATGAGTGGTCTCTATTTACCTGTGATGGACTTGTGTTCCTTCCAGGGTGTACCACACCTCTCACACAGTGACTGCAGGAGATTGGTACCAGCAAACCAAAAAGAAAAAAGGAAAAAAGTTAAAGAAAATAGATGCATTGATGGATGGATGGATGGAATCAGTTTAAAAATGTCTAACCACTGACTAAATTAAGCTTTATCTGCAGAAAGTGAGCACTGATATCTGTTTTCAGCATACCCAGCACCAGTTGCGCTGCAGTACATTAGAGACAGCAGGGCAGACCACGAGCGCACTCTAAACCATGTCTTTCTTTGTGGCTTACAATGCAATTTAATTAACTGGAAATGTTGTTGAAGAGATGTCACAACTGTCAGTGGCTCCCCAGTCAATCCCAGAGGATAGTCACTCAGTCTTATCACCGTCTGCTTTCCCGCTGCTGCTCCCTCCTCCTACTAACACTCAAGTTACACGTTGGTCTCACACATTTCTCCAAAAAAATAAAGAGAAAAATAATATCTGTTGGAGACACTGATTAAACTTTTTTGCTTTTGGATTTCATTATGCTTGGGAACATTTAGGAAAAAACACAAACAGAAAAGTGTCTGGCTTAAAATTTTGCTGGTCAAAAGTGAACTGATCTTCAAAAAAAAATCCATTTCTAGTCAATTATTTAACCTCCATTTCATGAAAACATGTTGACAATTTTATGCCTGGTCTCTGAGGACACGGTCCAGACTCACACAGCTGTCAGCGATGGACACATCTGGTTCTTAATTCTAAAAAAAGAAGAGGAGACCCCCCAGTCTAGCCAGTTGTTCCAGCAATTTCAAGCCAACCTCATTATCTCCTTTGTGTGAAGATGCCAGCCAGATCATTCATTTCTGAATTTAGATGATCTGCAATTTAATCGGTTGAGATTAATGTGTTGGCGGTTTGAACAAAACTCTTATTTATGGATATAATATGTGTTCCTTTTGATGCTGAGATCGCAAACTGAGCAGACACATTGTTTTCATCGTTTTAGACCACACAGATATCAGCTCTACAGGTTTGCTGTAGTCACTAAAATGACTGATGCATGCTGGACAAGCCCATGTGTTCCACGTCTTGCACAGATTTGTAGTCTTTTATCGTTTCTGCCTTTTAATCTACAGTTGTGGGTGTGTTGAAGAACCTCCCAGATAGATGTGCTCCTGCTTCAGATCAAATCAGCCAACGATCATGCTCCACAAGATTTCTTCTGACTGTACGAAAGATGATAGTTTGTGCACATAAACAACGACAGCACGTAAAAATCAAACTGACAGACACCTACACAAACTCTGCACTTGTTTTGAGCTGTTATACATTGTAAACTGGAAAGCTCCACTCAGTTTTAAATGTTTTATACTGGGCGTGCCGGTTTACGAAGCTAGCAATGCAGAAGCTGAATTGTGAATTCTAACAATATCAGCTGACAGGCTGGTGTTCGGTTTGACAAGTTAATTCTGTTTTTCTTGAAAGCCTCGATACAATTCCCCATTTGGAGATGTTTTAATAGATAGACTACAGCGCATAAAGCAACAACACATGTAGACGACAACCGGATTGAAACAGAGGAGGTGATCAGTCAGACGGCCCACAGAGAGGTGGCGCCTGTCATGTGGAATGGATCTCATTAAAAGTATGCCCCAGGTCACACTTTGATGGACGGGGAGACGTCAGTCATCTGCCAATAGGATTAGTTTTGACTGAAACCCCACTCTCTGCCCCCTGAGAGCCCACGGCATACCAAGTGGGTCTTTACAAGTGCCCCCCAGCCTTCGCAAAACCTCTATTCACTGACTTGCCAATCACAAAAACAAATGATAGCGTCTAACCCAAATCTGAAGGAAAAAAAAAAAACACCTGCTGTGATAAATGGCAGGTGGGAGCAGACTTGTTCCTGGTGCGTTAACCTATTTTCCTGCCTGAGAGGCTGAATGCCCTTTCTTTCAAAAACACATCTTTTAATCATTAAAGGGACCAAAGAGAAAATGACATTTTCTGCCCATAGGCTACCAGAGTTTTGTTTGTGCACTTATGAAATGCAAACTAAAGCAAGGTTCAAGGTACTTTATTGTCGTCCACATCACATGTGCTACATGAGGTGGAACGAAATTGTGTACTCAAGGTCCCAGTTACACTCAAAAATAGAAAATTATAAAGAATAAAAAGAAACTGAAAGTTATGCACCATAACTCATGCTCCCTGAAGGAAGGGAACGAGGTGCAACATACTTGCTATGGGAATTGCGCCCCCCCGCGCGATTACCTGAAGGAATATACTCACGCCTTTACAGCTAGGGGCGTCACCGCCACGCCAGAGGCCCCGCCCTCTGGGTACTTAAGCAGCATGCGCCCCTCCATCTTCCTCCAAAATTGCACTTCACCGAGCTTTCAATATTGAAAAGGGACAGATATGTTGCACCTCGTTCCCTTCCTTCAGGGAACATGAGTTATGGTGCATAACTTTCAGTTCCCTTTCAGTCTGGCTTCTCGGTGCAACGTACCATCTATGGGAACGTAATCCATTCACACCCTTGAAATGCTCAGTAAAATGCATGCTAGAGCGAACATCTGCCCCTGACCAGCAGGCATCTCAAGACTACTTTCTACTGTGTGTTAGAAAGGACAGCCTGAGTGACGTCACCCGCAGTAACATCCAAACTGTAATGCTTTGCAAAAGGGTTTAATGAGCTCCAGTTCGCAGCAGCGCAGATGTCTGCAACTGGTACACCCTTGAATAATGACCAGGAAGTGGCCAAGCCCCGAGTGGAGTGAGCATGCACTCCAGAGGGTACCTGCAGAGAGGAAAGCTCTACAGAGAGTGGTGAAGGCTGCACAGAAGTCTGTGGGAGTCAGTCTCCCCACCATCACAGACATTTACACCTCCAGATGCAGAAAAAGAGCCACCTGCATCATGAAAGACCTCACTCACCCAGCACACTCACTCTTTGCACCACTCCCCTCGGGACGGAGGTTGAGGAGCATCAAATGTAGAACCACTAGACTGAGGAACAGCTTCTACCCTGAGGCTGTCAGACTCATGAATAAATAAATAATAAGAATAAACACTGCAAAATGTCACATCATGTTGATACTGATCTGTTTCTTGTTGCTGCGTTCATCTGTGACCATCTGCTCATAATGACTCATGTTCGTGCTGCTGTTTATAATGATGTTTTTCTACTACATTAGGGCTTAGTGTATTACTAGCTGATGTCTCTCTTAGTTAATCCTAGATGTTATTATTGTTTTTCTCTTGCATTTGTTGTTGGATGTAACTGGGACCCTGTGTACATAATCTCGTTTTCAACACATGTACTACATGCGGTGCAAATGACAATAAATTCTCTCTGACTCTGACTCTGTTGACCTTTGCTACTGTACGCCCTTTTAATGGCCTCAGTCACCCAATGTGAGAGGCGTTGTTTTGATAGGGCCTTCCCGGTAGCAGGTGCTGCAAAGCAGACGAACAGTTGGTTTGTTTTTCTCCATTCGGCTGTTCTCTGCATGTAAGTGTGTAAAGCTCTCACGGGGCAGAGAGCCTTCAACCTTTCCTGTTCCTGAGTAAGGACAGGAGCAGGTGGGAAGGAGGAGAGATCAAAGTCTAGACTCCTGTGGTTCAAAGTCAAGACCTTGGGAGTGTATGCGGGATTAGGCCTTAGTGTGACCTTTGACCCGTCAGGGGCGAATCTGGTACACATTGGATGTACAGACAATGCATGGAGGTCACCCACGCGTTTCGCCGAGCAAAGTGCCAGGAGTAGAGCAGTTTTATAAGATAATAAATCTATCTTAACCTCGCTCAGTGGCTCGAATGGGGGGTCACAGAGAGCCCCCAGGACTAGGCCAAGATCCCAACCAGGGGTCAGGGTCCTGCTGGGTGGTTTAGTCTGAAGCACGCCCTTCATAAATCTTATTATGATTGGATGTGCTCCAGGTGTCCTGTGTCCCCAGCCTTCGTGACAGGCTGAAATAGCTGATAGGAAAACTTTAATCATTGAATAAGAACAACCTTTTTCCACTAAGTCCTGAAGGAAAGTCAGGAGCTGAGCCAAGTCGCATGCAAAAGAAATAATATTTATTTCTGAGCACCAGGCTTCAAAAATACGCCACTTCTGTGCGTATAATAATAATAATAATACAAATAATAATAATAATAATAATAATAATAATGAATTCAATTTATAACACACTTTTCATTAATGAAAATCTCAAAGTGCTAGGGACTGTGTTGATTCAGCACGGGCATTTTGTATGGTTATTACCACATTTTCCGGCAGGCCTGACACTATCAACTTGTTCTTTTCAGCCAACAAGCTGAGACTTTTGGCAGTTCCTGACCTAAGTGGCTGTACTGCCCCTTCTGGTGACACACAGGCTGTGAGCCCCTGGAGGTCAACCAGGTTGGGAAGAAGGCCTCCTTGCCGGTGTGCCCCCAGGTTGCTCTGCTCAGGGGTAATTGAGGGCAGATGTAACCTGTCATCCTTATTAGATAGGATTGGAGCAGAGAGTCTATTTTCCCTCTCCAAGTTTGGGGTCCTAGGACTGGGAGATTGCAAGTTATGTAAATGAGCAGACCTCCTGACTCCAATCCGTTTTCTGGAGTGGTCCAGTTTACTGGTCCTTGGCTTTAATGGAGCATCGGTACCAGGTAAACCGACCGGGGTCTGTGTTTCACCCGTTGGGAGAATTTTGTTTGAAAGCAGATCTGGATCAGCACAGAGAGGGAGGTCACATGCTGTCTGATAATTGCTTGGACATTGCGTGTCCCTCGTTAATAACAAAGGAGCAGCTGCAATGTGAGAACGTGGGGGTGTTCCTTTTGGTTTGGAAGACTTCAGATTATTTGGTGTTAAGGAGCCCAGTCCCCTTCAAAAAACAGGAAGAGAGATCTGATTCAACTCTGATTTGTTTTGATCCACAGCAGTCTGAACACAGTTGCTGCTGTGAAGGTGTGACGTTTGTGGCTACCTGAGGGCATCTGATGTAACCCCCTCTCCCCGTCGTTAGACTCTGTCAGCTTGCCTCCCTGAGGTGCGGACATGTCACATGTTTGTCTGGTTAATGTATTGGCTGCCCCACCGTTCACAATGAAGCGGGGGCTTAAGCACATGACCCTCCTCACCTGTCTCCATGAGGGGTGTGGGGGGTGCTTGCAGACGCCTCTGTGTCTGTTTACTGCAGATGAATCAGAGGCACCCTGCTGGGGTTTATTGATTAGGCTAATACCCCGTGGGTCGTGAGGGAGGGGGGAAAAAAGGCCTCCTCCCTTTATGACGGCTTGCAGGCTAGAGGGACCTGCTTTGCTGAAGATATTTTTGTGTTGTTGTTTTTTTTGTTTTTTTTGAGTCAATAAAACAGAGAGGGGCTGTTTCATGAGCTTTATTCGTGCTTATGTGCAATGACGTACATGATTCTATGTCATTCACAGCAGAGAAAGCATGATTTGTTTATGCTGTAAATATACCAGCTTTTTATACCATGTTACAAGTAAAGTCTGGACATGAAAGGATCATACCCAGTACCACGTGGACGGGTGATCATGTAATGTGGGAACGTGGACCTAGTTCATCAGGTACGTTTTTGTCTGGTGTCCCGATTCGCCGAGGTGGCCCTGTGTTTGGCCGCCTGGCGGGGAACAAACCTGTTTTTGCTCCATGCGTGCTCAGTGCGAGGTTGGCCCAGCAGGGGTCTCTGCCGGGGCTCTTCCTCGTATGCTGGCCACTTCTGCGGTGGGGCATGCATTGCAGAGTGGTGTAGAGACTGTGCAGGTCTGCTTCCAGCAGACTCCCTTGGGAGGGCGAAGCTTCTCGGGGGAATGCCCACCCGGAGAGCTTCCGCCTGTCTGCGTCTTTGGTCCAGCTTGGTCTGAATTCGCTCCAAAGCTTTACCAAATAATCTCGTCGGCTCTATCGAGTGGTGGAGAAACGGCACCTTTTGTCCCTCCGGGAGATCCGTTAAAGTCATCCACAGGTGGCGGATCACAATGACCACTTCCGCCATGCCCCTGCCTTGTGCAACAGCAGCTTTCCCCATCATACGGAGCACAAAGTCTGTTGCTCTGCGGGCTTCGTCCAGCAAGTCGGCGGCCACCTGCTTGTCCGTTGTTACCTGGAGCTGTTGTAGTTTTTTGGCCAGGTAAGCCTGCATTAACGCGGACGCGTTCATGGCGCGTGCCGCGAGTCCCTGAGCCCTGTAGCACTTCTCGAGTAGAGACGCTGAAGCTCGACAAGCCTTGCTGGGGAGAGTTGGTTTTGTCCCCGATGACTTAGGAGCCAGGTGAGACGTTAGTGTGTCCTCAATCTGAGGCACGTTAGCTATTCCCACCTCATCCATCCCATCTATGTCAAGGAACTGTGAGAGGGGACGGAGCATGGGGGCTCTTGGTTGAGTCCAGGTGCGAGTTAGTTCTGTGAGGAAGTCCGGGAACACAGGCATCCTTTGCCTCGTGGCAGCCTGCTGCTTCGAGTAAAAAGTTTCCTGCCAGCCTCGTGACCTGTTGGCGAGGCAGAGGTTCGAGCCATGGGATGTGCAGCGCGTCCATTGCTCTGTGGCACAAATCAAACAGAGCAGGGATGGAAAAGTCTGTTTCTGGGAGCACAGGTACCGGGGTCTGGGAGAGATTTTCACCCTGATCCTCCAGTTCCACGTCTGCCTCCTTCGTTGAAAATTTGCCAGAGGCTGAAATCGAGATCTCGTCCTCGTTCATCCTGTCTCGGGTGTCGAAATCGACTGTTATGTCCACCATAGGAGCCAGCACGTCAGGGCTGTCGCCCCATTCGACTAGTGTGCTGTCATGTAGAGCCATGTTCTCTAGCTCCGGCGTGGGAGTGAGGGGCTCCGTGGTGTCCGCGTCCGCTGGTGTCGCTGAATTGCCCATGGCTTTGGCGAAGAGATCAACCCGATGCCGCAGCACCGTATCCAGCATGAGGCTGCAGTGTGGGCAAAAGTCGGGCGTATCCAGTGCTGTTTTTGCATGAAGCCTTCCCAGGCAGACTGGACAGGCCTCGTGGGTGTCCGTTGCTGCGAGGGAGAAACCGTATCCACTGGGACAGGCGCGCAAAGTTGGGCTCGCCGTCCCGCTGGTTTTCCTTGGAAGTCTCGCCTTTCGCTTTCCTTTCTCCGGAGGCATGTCCGAGATAAGGCGAGCGAGTCCTTCCAGAATCTTTTTTCTTTTTCCTTGAAATGTCTCCTCCGTCGCGTCGCTTTCGCTGGCTAGCTCGCTAGGAGTTAGCGAAATAACTTTTTTTTTGTGGCATAGTTAACACCGTCGAACGAAGCAATCTGTAGAGAGAAGTGAAGAAAATACTTCGGGGTTAAGAGAAATGTGCCTGACTAGCTTTTGCTAGTCCAGCAATACGTAGGAATAAATCTCTGTGCGCTCTGTATAGGGAGCGAGCTCACCTCAAGTTGAGCGATGAAGCAACAGAGAAGTCCCGCGAAGAGGTAGTTCAGGTTTAGCAAGGTGAAGGGCAAAAAAGAGAAAGATGGAGGGGTGCACGCCACTTAAGTACCCAGAGGGCAGGGCCTCTGGCGCGGCAGTGACGCCCCTAGCCATAAAGGCATGAGTATATTCCTTCAGGTAATCGCGCGGGGGCGCAATTCCCATAGCAAGTATGTTGCACCGAGAGACCAGACTGAAAGGGAACAGTATACAAGGATCTAAGATGTATGCTAAGCACTAATGTAAAATAATACAATGTATTAAACAGCAGTCCGAACATGAGTCTGTAGTGAGTACTGTAGATGGGTTTGAATACAGCAGCTTAAAGGCAAGAGATCAGCAGCATGGATGATCAGCAGCAGCACAGATGTCACATATCACCAATTAAAGAGGCATTAAAGTGATTAATCTTTTTTTCTTTCAGTGAAAGCACCTATTTTTTGCACGCAGTAGCGGAAAATGTTAATCTAAATCAGGGTTCTCAAACTTTTTGGGTTCAGGGACCCCTTACAGGGGAGGAAACGTTTCAGGGACCCCCTCATAACCCTCATGTCTATTAAATAATTTTCTTCAGTTTGTATCTTTAATGCAATGGAAATATTTGTGTAGCATAAATACTTAAGATCTGTTCTTTAATAATACAATTTTATACTTTTAAACATGGGGTATTTTTTATTTAATACACACTTAATTAAAATTTAAAACAATTTCAGCTTCCAAAAATGACAGTTTTGAGAAAATTAACAGCATCAAAACCCACTTTAAAACTTTACCTTAATGAACATAAATGTATTGCCACTTCTTCACATTATTACAGAAAAACTACACAAAACTGAAAGGAATCACATCAAGTAACAGGGCATCATTTGGAAACCAATCGATGCTGGAACACAAATAGTGGGCGGGCCAGCTGGGTGGTGCCTGGAGTCCTCCCCCAGAAAATATTGAATAAAGTTGATGTGATTTCCTGCATTTTGGTGTATTTTAATAGGTTGTAATATGTGCTTGTAAAAATATTTATAATAATGATTATTTTTTCAGACCCCCAAGCACTGGCTCGCCCAGGGACCCCAGTTTGAGAACCACTGCTCTAAAGCTTTATCTGCTTGACCACCAGTGTCCCTGGTGTTTCTGTTTGATATTTTAATTATTTAATTAGTTAGGTTTCTTAATGGATACATTAATTGCTTTGCAATTGAACAGATATTTTGTGTTTTAAATGATTAGATAATGGAGTTAGGAAATGGCAATGTTTACACATTCCAGAGATGCTTTGTAATTTTATTTATTCATCTACTTTGTAATTTTTTGTCATCTATGTTCACAGAATTGGTCTAGAGAACAATATAATGAACTGTTTGCTTTATGTTCACTGCCTTTTGTTATTCTGACTTTGTTTCTGAGAATCACTGTTTGTTACATGTCATAGCTTTAAAGTACCAAAACCCATAAATAAAAAGTCAGATAGAAACACAAGTTGTCTCTTTAATTAACAGAAGATGGTGAGAATAAATAACTTGACTTGTTTTTTTATTAAAGTAACATTTTGTTGCTGGGATGCAACAAAAACTTATCTGGTAAATAAAGCATATAAAGCCATTAAGCAAAACTCAAGCCAAAAACCATAAACACCTCTAAATTCTTAAACTGTTTCAGCAATTTGATTCAGTAATATTTAAACAATATATAATGTTTCATTTACAACCTCTAAGCCTGACTTTGCCCAAGATTTCACATACATACACAGAGTTAGACTGATTCCTTATTTTTTGTTTAGAAATTAAGAAAAACTGTTGTAGCATGAGCTTTAGTTTACAAAGCAAACCAGATTGGGTTTCACAATCTCATCCTCAATTTGCTGTTGTTGTGTTAAAAAAAAAAAAAAAAAGAACATGTGCTGCAATCACACAGCAACCTACTGTTCATCCCAGCATTCCCAAGAGTTCATGTCTCCAGCAATAGCCCCGTGGCATGATGCCCAGGACAGCAGCCATGGATGGCTCACTCCCACAGGCATGCCAGTCAAAGCTGCTCCAGCATCACTCAGAGCTGACAAGGATTCCCAACAATCTCCCGCATGCTGCTTGACGTAATACAAAGTCCATCTAAATTACGTCTAAACCGGGGCCTGATAAAATTGAGAAACGGTTTTGGCAAAAGATGAAAATAATTTAGGCTATTTACAGAGATGATGATAGGTGCAAGGAAATGTGTTAGCTCTTCAATAACCTACATTGGCATTTTTGTTGGTGACTACCCCTGCAGATATATGAAGTATATCATATTTAATCCATGCTGGAGTCTGACCAGCATGCAGTGTGTCATGCTACATGCATCTTAGACAATGTAGGCCAAAAGTGTTTTGACTGATACGAGAAGTTGTGGTCTCCTCTTTCTGAGTGCAGCAGCTGCTGAAAAACAGTCTACTGTAAGTGTTTAAAAGTCCAAACTAACCCCACACGTTATCCTCCTACAGGCAGAAGCACTCAGTAATGACAAATGAACACAGCTTATCTGATTTCACCCAAGTGTCACTGATTGAAAAAAAGCAACTTACACATGCAATGAAATGCATTAAAAGAACGCTGGACGAGAACTCCTTTGATCTCAGTCAACCAAATAAAATGACAGTTTTTTTGGTCAGGTATATTGTAGCTTTATGCTCTTGCTGCATAAATCACTCAGCACCTTTAAATATATATTTAAAAAGAAAATGTAATTCTTAAATTTGCTGATTTTATCTCTCATACAGACTTGGAGCCTTTTACATTTCACCTTTAAGTCAAACTGCTCAGGGATGAGCTGGTATTCATCCAAATTCTGTGGATCAGAGCAGTTTGCATGAGTTTTCCATTTTATCTGAATTCCAGCAGTTTAGAAGTCTTTGCTTTCACAGAGTAAAACATATGTTTTTTTCTTTTCTTGTGATTGATTTGAATGCGTTTATGAAGAAACAAATTGTGCTGTAATGTTAAACGAATGCCCTGAAGTAGCAAACTATTATCTGGAAGGTGCAGCGTCGTTCTGGGCATCTTCCAGTTTGGCTTGATGAGACTCAGGTGGTTTGCAAAGAGAGAAGAATGCCACTTTGCAAACCAGTCAGACTTTGTTTGCGATGAATCTTTCATTTTGTGTTGAAATCAGCAGATTCATTTATTCAAGGTTCTTTATTTGTCGTTTGCACATTATTATTAGATATTCATGAGTCTAACAGCCTCAGGGTAGAAGCTGTTTCTCAGTCTAGTGGTTCTACACTTAATGCTCCTCAACCTCCTTCCTGAGGGGAGTGGGCAAAAAGTGTGTGTGCTGGGTGAGTGGGGTCCTTCATGATGCAGGTGGCTCTCTTCCTGCATCTGGAGGTGTAGATGTCTGTGATGGTGGGGAGACTGACTCCAACAGACTTCTGTGCAGCCTTCACCACTCTCTGCAAAGCTTTTCTTTCTACAGCTGTGCAGCCTCCATGCCACACGTTGATGCTGGAGCACAGGATGTTCTCCACTGCACTCCTGTAGAAGGAGGTGAGGACTGAACTTCCCAGACCAGCTCGCCTCAGCCTGCTGAGGAAGTAGAGTCTCTGAGTTTCTCCAGAGTTTATTCTGCCAATAATGAACGGAGCTGGTAAAATGGAAAATGGGAAAATTACTCATCTGCACCATTTGAACCAAACCGGTGTGCTGCCATGTTGTTGTTTCACTGGTCTGCAAAACAACAGTTTTACAGCTTTTTTTTTCAGTTTTATTTGATTGACTAGCGACTTTCAAAACATTAATATAACAACTGCAATAAATCAAACAATATAAATCGTGAAATTGTTACAGCTTGAAGTCTTAATGTCTAATAAATGATAACGAGAAAAAAATCCTTTAACAGCACCCATCTAAACACTTTTGATGACATTAAATGTGTTTTTGTCTATTAGTTAAAAAATCCTTTCAACATTATTGTTACTACACATACATAAAAGAGCAATACAACAAACAAGCTTCCTGGCACTGACATGAATATAGTAAAAGTGGACAAATTACGCAATGGTTCATTATTTTACAATTGCTTTTGGTGAGGTAAAATGATCATTTGTATTTTTCATTAAAGGTTCAGTATGCAGTTTCTGTAGAACTGCAGCAGTTAGAAATATTTTCAACAGGCAAAGCATTCTGATCCCTCCCCCTCAGAGCCATATGTGGCTCTGCCCCCTTGTGGTCTGTTGAATTTCAAATTCAAGCTCTGTTTTTATTGGCTGATTCAAATTCAAGCTCTGTTTTTATTGGCTGGTTACAAACTCTGTTTTTATTGGCTGGAAAATGGCGGGTCACCTTTTCTTTTTAGAAATGCTTATTTACCACCTGGAGAAGCAAGGGGACAATATTTTTTTTAATTTTTTTTTCAGAGATTACCTGGCTAACATCAGTCTGTCAGGAGGTAGTGACAGAGTGAAGAAATATGTTCATAAAAAAAGCTACATACTGCAGCTTTAAGAGGTCACTAAAAGAGCATAATGGTTTTTAAGTTGTCCCCACATGGGCTGCAGGGTCAGAGAGGTTTGGAAGTTAATGTGATATTAACCTTCTTTTCCTGACTGATTGTGACTGTTAGACATCCGTGCAACATGAGCTACTCTACAGCACCATGCAGGGACCCCTCTCCTGAGACACTGAGGACCCAGGTCACTGTCGGCTCTGACACGACCCCTCACATCGCGGTGCTTACTTACCGAGCCAGTGTTATGTAAGGAGATACGTATGGGAAATGTTAAGAGGCGTGCTTGCTTTGTTGGTTTTCTTTGAAACGTCTTCGAATCCTGTTGAAGCATGTTCATTTGAGTGAAACGTGGTAATTAATTAGTTAACGTTTATTCAGTGTGACATGGATTTTGTTGAGCTGGTGGGCTGAGATTCCGCAGGACGAGTGACAACAACCAGAAATCACGGAGCGAGGTTGACGAGAAGGCAGCAGTTATCACAAAACATTTACTAATCCCTTTGTGAGAACAATGAGAGGGAAAACCCACAAGCAGCTCCCCTGAAGCACAAAGGACCCACGGCAAGCTCAGATTTCTTTGGTCTCCTCTGGACTGATGTGCCATTAGTTGGGGTGTGGGGTGAGATTAATGAAAACCCTTTATTATCCATACAATGAATGGAACTGGATATTTAAATGCCTGGAAATTGTGATTTGAAGGGGTGAAATGGAACTGGATGGCATGGATGCTTCCCCCCCCCCCCAAAAAAAATCTAAATTTCTTAGCTGCAGTTATAGTAAAATCAGTACTGCAGACTCACAAAATAAATAAATAAAAAGAGTGCAGGAATTGTGTGGGTAAAACTGAGTAAATAACTTCAGATATTGAATAAAATCATCTCCTACAACCAGTTAGCCTGGCCCTCGCCTTCCTGCACAGCTCCGCTCAATTCTCATTTCCCTTCACTGCACAGTCTGGGATTCCTCCCATAGACAACGATTTCTCCGGCCGATTTTTGACGGACCAATCAGAGAGCAGAAGGCGGAGTTTTGAACGACGTCGACTGACGTCGTCATTCAAAATGGCTGCCGCCACGAAGGAATTTTCAATAAAACAAGGTAAAAAACTATTATTTCTCTGCTGAGAAAAATATATTTCTTAGCTGACGTTATATCAGAAGTGTTCCTGAGCAATCAGAGAGCAGAAGGCGGAGTTTTGAACGATGTCGACTGACGTCGTCATTCAAAATGGCTGCCGCCACGAAGGAATTTTCATCAAAACAAGGTAAAAAACTATTATTTCTCTGCTGATAAAAAATATATTTCTTAGCTGACGTTATATCAGAAGTGTTCCTGAGCTTAACAGTTCCTAAATCAATTCACGAAATGGTCAAATCTGCTGGATTTAAATAGTTTCGGTTTGACATTTTCCAAACAGCCTCGGGTGCGCTACGAAAATAAATGATAAAAAATCGAATTTTATCTCAAATGTTTTATCTAGGCCAACAGTCAGTAAATTAGAGCCATATAATTACACACTGGTGGCAGAAAAAATATCCACCGAGTGGTTTCTGAGCAATTTATCTGATAGCCTGGACCTCGCCAGGCTAAACTAACAAAACTCCGCCTTCTGTTCTCTGATTGGTCCATTCAAAAATCTCCAGGAGAAATCGTTTTCAATGGGAGGAATGCCAGACCCTAGTCCAAAGCGAAGTGAAGGACAAGGGTCTGGTTTCAACCAGGCTAACAACCAGTGAACTCTTGGGGAAAAGAACCATGCACTGATTAACAATGGCATTGTGCACCAGAGGCATTTTTGTACAATATAGCCATTTAATGTCAACAATAAAAATGCTGCAAGTGTATATAAATGTCATCCTTTCGCAGTACTGTGGAGTTTTTTTGCCTTTACTGCACATGTATTAGTACACTTTATGTACAGCATCACAATAAACAGCATGATGGCATCAAATCTTTCATCTTCTTTCAACATCCATACATTTATTTTTCTAGTTCTAATGGATACTCAGCTGGACTATCTCCATCTACATCTTTTTCTCATTAAATGTTGCTGGGGAGTCTACATTTATTCACAGCAGCGATGAAGAAGGAGCGATCAAGTGATCAAGCTCCTGCTTCTCTGAGTCGTTGCTGTACTTGTGTTTCTCCTCATTTGACTGTCACTCAGCGAGATACCACTTTCTGCCTCCCGCTTACATTTTCTGTCATCTCCGCTAATGCAGAGCGACTCCCGGAGTCGTGATGGAAATCGTCCACATCTTTAGTGTCGCTTCTCGTTAACAAGAAAACGTCAGGTGAGAGCAGGCCACTCATCTACTGTACATCCACAGGGAGCTGAATTAGACACAACATCCCTCTGCTTCCAGATGGTCATTTCCTTTTTGTGCTACATTTCTTCAAACAATCTAATTTAAGTGATTGTTCTGGTGTTTAAAGTGAGGTTCTGTGGAAAGATTATGAAGATTATGAACAATTAATATTAAACCTGATGTCGATAGCTTTTTGAACCTCAATCTGAATAAACAAAAGAGTTGTGCTTATTGAGATTTCACATTATTGTTTTTCGGTTTTTCTTTATTAGTGTGCATTTAAAATACGATAATAATAATGACAATAATAATGCTAATAATAATAATCTCTAATAGTAATTAAGGTGCTTTATTATCAAATGATCATGGAACCTGGAAAGGGAGGAGACCAAGTTAAGTCATGGGATGATGTTAACTGAAGATGTGTATGGTATGTTGGTTCCTGGTGTGTCTAACGTTTGGGCTGGTCGGTTGCAGCGTGGAGGAGAAGGCAGATTACCAGAAAGCAATATCCAGGATATACAGCGGCGATGAAGGAATGCAGAAGGTAAGTGGTTGGATGGTGCAGGAGCAGCTTTACAGGTGAGTGCCGGCATAAGAGGTTCGGGTCGATAGGTGAGCAGTCCAGGAGATTTGGCTCAGGTATCAAATCTCTGGAAACACGGAGGAAAAACAAAGGTAAGCACACTTTGGTAGTTTACACAATAAAGGGCTGCAGGCACAAGTACTGGTTGGAAGATAATGCTCCAGCAGGGAATGGAGCTCATCTGAAGACCTTTATACTCCTGGAGGCAATGAGTGGAAACAACCTCCAGCTGCTGCTCATTGGTACCACCATGGAATTCAGGAACCTGGAGGAAAAGGATGAAAACAGTACAAATATTATTATTATTATTATTATTATCACATTATCATCCATCCATCCATCCATCCATCCATCCATCCATCCATCCATCCACCCACCCATCCATCATCTTTACCCGCTTCTTCCTTTTCAGATTGTGGGGGTCACTGGTGCCCACATCCAACCATCATTGTGTGAGAGGCGGAGGACACCCTGAGCAGGTTGCAAGTCCATCACAGAGACACATAGAGATAAATGAGAGAAACAACCATTCACTCTCTCACTCACTCACACCTAGAGACAATTAAAAGTTACTAATCAGCCTAACATCTTTCAAGTTTCAAGATGGCGCCGGTTGTTATGGCTTGCTATCTAACTCCTCTCCTGAACTTTTTACTGCTGTTTGTGTTCTGCCTTTTTTTCATCGACGATGCATCCTCGCTTCTGGTCTATGATCGCTCAACTCTTCTAAGTCTCCAAGACTCGCTGATCAACACACCGGCTACTGGCAATTATGGACATTTCAAGCCTCCTCCACCTCCACCGTTCCTGGCGTCCATTCCAGCCTACCTACAACGCAACGCGACCACGCTGCCACGCAACAAGCGACGCAGAAGACGCGGAACGAGGGCAGGCGTGCTGGTGAGGTTTAAAAAGTATCTCTCGTCTCACAACACGCCGATGGCTGACTTACCTCCTGAATTCAGCGTCTTTGATGTCCGTCGTTCCTTCGCTCGTCGCCATAGATGCCTTGTTGCTATCAATCATGACGCCAGCGATCAGTATCCATCTTGTCCCCCGGTGAGGACTGTGAAGCGAGGCTGCGTTAAACAGAACCTCCGCCCGCTCGCTCGAGCTGAGAGTGACGTAACTGGCTGCGTTCCAACCCGTGCAGCACTGTTTAACGCCAGATCGATCACTAATAAAACTTTTATATTAAGTGATTTGATCTCAACTCATCGTCTGGATCTGTTTATGATTACTGAAACCTGGCAGAAAACAGGAGACAACAGTTGCTTCTCAGATCTCCTCCCACCTGGCTATTCTTATCTGAGCGCTCCGCGTGGGGCAGGAAGAGGGGGGGGGCTGGTTGCAGTCCAGTGATGTGTTCAAGTGCCGTTTGTTGCCTCAGAAAAACTACAACAGTTTTGAAAGCATGCTTTTTGTGCTGGAATCTGCTAAACCTCTGCTGTGTGGCCTCTTTTATCGGTCTCCACAATACAATAAAAACTTTCTCAGTGCGTTTTCAGAACTACTGGCTGACCTGCTGCCAAAGTTTGACTCTTGGCTTTTCTGTGGAGACTTCAACGTGCACACCTGCTGCCCAAGTAATCAGCTTGGATGTGAGTTTCAGGACCTCTGGTCTCTTTTAACCTGTCGCAGTCGGTCTCGGGGGCCACACACAGTCAGGGTCATACACTGGATTTAATTATCTCCCACGGCCTTCAAATACCTGCTGTGGAGATCCTGGACACCTGTATTTCAGACCATTTTCCCATATTATTTGAATTTTTCACCTCTCCTGCACCGAAGGCTATTCTCCCAGCACGTCTCTGCCGCTCCATCACCCCATCCACCCCAAGTCAGTTCACTGATGCCTTTAAGAGCACTGAATTTTGCTCTGCTGTCAGCCTGGACCCATCTCTACATCCTGAGGACTTCATCACCTCCTTCCATCACACCTGCACAACGATCTTGGACTCCATCGCTCCTCTCAAACAGGCATCTTCAAAAAACAGACCATCACCATGGCTCAACGAAACGACGCGAGCTCTTCGACAACGTTGCAGAAAAGCAGAGCGAAAATGGAAGCGCGACCGGCTTCATGTATCTCAGGGAATACTGAGAGACTGTCTCTGTGATTATCAAAATGCTGTGAAGCAGGCCAAATCACAGTACCTCTCCAATTTAATCTCCACCAGCTCCAACCGGCCGAGGACACTATTCAACACACTACAGTCTGTTATCAATCCATATGTCAATGTTCTGAAAACTGCCACACAGTCTACCTGTGACGACTTTCAGAGCTATTTTGTCAACAAAATAGACTCTATCAGGCAGAACATTGTCAGTCCATCCAACACCATCCAGTCATGTGCATCTGCAATAACCACTGCTGTTTTTGACAAGTTCGACCTGGTTTCACTGCCTAACCTCACCAAGGTGGTTCAGCAGATGAAACCAACTAACTGTTCTCTGGACATCATTCCCTCTAAAATGTTCAAACAATCCTTTGATGTAATTGGTCCTTGTGTTTTGTCATTTATTAACAGCTGTCTATCTTCAGGTTTTGTGCCATCTGCTTTCAAACATGCTGTGGTCAGGCCTCTTCTCAAAAAACCAGGCCTAGATCCTACAGCTCTCTCTAATTTCAGACCAGTTTCCCATCTGTCATTTCTATCAAAGGTCCTAGAAAAGATTGTTTTTATTCAACTTCAATCTTTTCTAGAGCTCAACAACCTGTTTGAAAAATTTCAGTCAGGTTTTCGAGCTCGTCACAGCACTGAATCTGCACTGCTCAAAGTGCAGAATGACATTCTTCTGTCCCTGGATGCAAAAAACCCTGCTCTGCTGGTGATGTTAGACCTCTCAGCAGCTTTTGACACCGTCGACCATCAGGTACTAATCAACCGCTTGTCTCAGCAGGTTGGCCTCCAGGGAGCTGTGCTTGAGTGGTTCAAATCTTACCTGACTGGGAGAACTTTTTCTGTCATGATAGGCGATCTGTCCTCCTCTTCATCAACCCCTCTGACCTCTGGCGTACCACAGGGATCTATTCTAGGGCCAGTCCTCTTCTCTCTTTACATGCTGCCATTAGGATCAATCATTGCACGTCATAACCTGTCTTTTCACATGTATGCAGACGATTTACAAATCTATCTGCCAGTCACTCCCAACCCCTCACTCAGTTCAAACACTCTTGTCAACTGCTTAAATGACATTAAGCACTGGCTCTCTCAAAACTTCCTCCACCTAAACACAGATCAGAGTCAGAGTCAGAGTCAGAGAGAATTTATTGTCATTTGCACCGCATGTAGTACATGTGTTGAAAACGAGATTATGTACACAGGGTCCCAGTTACATCCAACAACAAATGCAAGAGAAATACAATAATAACATCTAGGATTAACTAAGAGAGACATCACATCAGCTAGTAATACACTAAGCCCTAATGTAGTAGAAAAACATCATTATAAACAGCAGCACGAACATGAGCAGATGGTCACAGATGAACGCAGCAACAAGAAACAGATCAGTATCAGTATGATGTGACATTTTGCAGTGTTTATTCTTATTATTTATTTATTCATGAGTCTGACAGCCTCAGGGTAGAAGCTGTTCCTCAGTCTAGTGGTTCTACATTTGATGCTCCTCAACCTCCGTCCCGAGGGGAGTGGTGCAAAGAGTGAGTGTGCTGGGTGAGTGAGGTCTTTCATGATGCAGGTGGCTCTTTTTCTGCATCTGGAGGTGTAAATGTCTGTGATGGTGGGGAGACTGACTCCCACAGACTTCTGTGCAGCCTTCACCACTCTCTGCAGAGCTTTTCTCTCTGCAACTGTGCAGCCTCCATGCCACACGTTGATGCTGGAGCACAGGACGCTCTCCACTGCACACCTGTAGAACGAGGTGAGGACTGGGCTTCTCAGACCGGCTCGTCTCAGCCGTCTGAGGAAGTAGAGTCTCTGATGACCTTTCTTGATCAGGCTGGTGGTGTTATTGCTCCAGCTGAGGTTATCATTCATGTGTACACCCAGGTATTTGTAGCTGGAGACCACCTCCACCGCAGATCCACCTATATACAGTGGGGTGTGGGTGTGTTTGTTCCTTCTGAAGTCCACAATCATCTCCTTCGTCTTCTTCACATTCATGTGAAGGTTGTTCTCTTTGCACCAGCTCTCCAGATGTTCCACCTCCTGTCTGTAGCTGGATTCATCATTATCTGTGATGCATCCCACCACAGCTGTATCATCTGCAAACTTAACAATATGACAGCCTGGATGTGTGGCTGTACAATCATATGTGAGCAGAGTGAACAGAAGAGGGCTCAGCACACATCCCTGAGGAGAGCCAGTGCTGAGGGTGATGGTGGAGGAGGAGAAGTTGTGGATCTTCACGGACTGTGGTCTGTCTGTTAAGAAGTCTAAGACCCAGTTACAAATAGAGGGGCTTAGTCCAAGTGTGGATAGTTTGTCTATCAGAGTTTGGGGGATCATGGTGTTGAAGGCAGATGTGAAGTCCACAAAGAGCAGACGCACGTATGAGTCCTTCTGATCCAGGTGGGTGAGAGCAGTGTGGACCACGGAGGAGATGGCGTCCTCTGTTGATCGGTTCTCACGGTATGCATATTGATGAGGGTCCTCGTTGATGTTGACGGCTGTCTTGATGTGGGACATGACCAGTTTCTCAAAACATTTAGCGACTATCGGGGTGAGAGCCACCGGTCTGTAGTCATTCAGACCAGTCACTGTGGAGCTTTTTGGGACTGGGATGATGGTGGCGGTCTTCAGGCAGGTGGGAACTGACTCCAGTGCAAGTGAGGTGGTGAAGATGTCAGCCAGCACCTCACAGAGCTGGTCCGCACATTCCTTCAGAACTTTCCCTGGGATGTTGTCTGGACCCGTAGCTTTATGAGGGTTGATCCTTCTGAGACTGCCTCTCACTTCTGCTGCGGTCACTTTGAGGTGCTCCTCGTCTGGTGATGAGGTGAGTCTGGTGCTAGTTGGTCTGTTTGGATCATCAAAACGTGCATAAAACTTATTGAGGGCATCAGGCAGGGATGGGTCCCTGGGGCATTGTTTGCTTTTGCCCTTGTAGTCTGTTAAGCATTTGATGCCCTGCCACATGCTCCTTGGATCATGTGAGGTGAACTGTCCCTCGATCCTCTGTGCATACGCGGCTTTGGCCTTCTTTATGCCATCATCCAGTTCTCTCCTGCACTTTCTCAACTCCTCAGTATCTTTAGACTTGAATGCAGTGTCCCTGGCTGCCAGCAGGGTGCGGACATCCTTATTTAGCCAGGGTTTTTGATTGGGGTAAAATTTAACACACTTTCTTATGGATACATTTTCAGCACATGTACTGATGTAACCCAGGACAGAGGAAGCATAAAGCTCCAGGTCAATTGAATTTCCATTCGTAGCTGCCTCTTTGAAGACAGACCAGTTTGTGTTTTCAAAGCAGTCTCTTAGCATGGGGGAACTATCTTGGCGCCACGATGTTATCACTCTTTGTTCTGGCATCGCACGTCTGAGTGGGGGTAGCTGTCTAGGGACCAATAGCAGGGAGCGATGGTCGGAAGCCCCGATCGGTGGGCGTGGCTTCGCCGTGTACGCCCCCTTCACATTCGTGTAGACCTGGTCTAATGTCTTATTTCCTCGTGTTGCTGTGAAAACGTGCTGATTGAAGGTTGGAAGGATGACACGTAAATCCACGTGATTGAAGTCCCCGGAAACAATGAAAAACCCCTCAGGATATTTACACTGCAGCGAGGTGAGTAACTCATGAATTTCTTCCTGGGCGTCTTTAGCATTAGCATCGGGGGGTATGTAAACATTGCTTATTATTATCGCTGAATAGTCGCGGGGGAGGTAATGTGGCCTACATCTTATTGTTAAAAGCTCCACAGCAGCTGAGCAGATCCTGCTGATAACGGCACAGTTCGTGCACCAGTCTTTGTTAACGTAAATGCAGACGCCTCCACCTCGCGTTTTCCCCGTAGTCTCGATGCACCGGTCCGTTCTGAAAAATAGTTTATTATCCAACTCGTAAACAGAGTCAGGAGTGTCTTCATTGATCCATGTTTCCGTGAGACAAAGCACCGAACATCTCCTCATCTCCTCCGACGTTGTTACTCTCAGACGAAGCAGGTCCATCTTGTTGTCGAGCGAACGCACATTGGACAGAAATAAAGCCGGCATCGGGGGTTTACCGGTTTTAGCGTCTGCTCGTAGTCTCGTCATTATTCCTGCTCGACAGCCACGCTTTTTCCCTCGAGAGCATCGCTTTCTTTTCTTTCCTCCGCGCATCTGCTTCCAGAAAGATGATCTAAGCAGATCCAATCTTCCGAGCTCTGATTTGAGTTCGTTGCTGATTTCAGCTGTGCCTTGTGGTAAATCCGCTCCAATTCTCAACAGCTCAGTTCGGCTATAATTCACCCGCAAAAAACGCGCAGAGTCAGGTACAAAAACACTATTAAAACTACTAAAAACTGGGAATGTTCTGGGAGCCCATGAAGCTGCTACTGGTCTGAGCGCGGCCATCTTGGACACTGATAAAACTGAATGCATTTTATTTGGTGCACCTGATGACACCAACAATATCCTTCCCAGTCCCAGTTTTGGTTTTCCCATCCCCTACTTCAACTCAGTGGTCAGAAATCTTGGAGTGCAGCTTGACTCCAACCTAAAGCTTGATAAACAGATCAGTTCTGTTGTCAAGACCAGCTTTTTCCAGCTCCGTCTGCTCTCCAAAGTCAAGTCATTTCTCAGCCGTGGTGATCTGGAGAAGGCCATCCATGCCTTTGTGACCTCCAGACTTGACTATTGTAATGCTTTGTATGTTGGTATTAATCAATCCTCCATCTCCCGTTTACAGCTTGTACAGAACTCTGCCGCGCGCTTTTTGACCAACACACGAAAATATGAACACATCACTCCTGTCCTGTCCTCTCTACACTGGCTCCCGGTTCAGTTCAGGATACAGTTCAAGCTGCTCCTGTTTGTTTTCAAAGCTCTGAATGGACTTGCTCCTCTGTACATCTCAGAACTTTTGAAAGCCCATCAGCCCGGCAGAGCTTTACGCTCTGCCAGTCAACACCTGCTGGAGGTGCCTCGCTCAAGGTACAAACAATGGGGAGACCGGTCATTTTCTGTTGCCGGCCCAAAAGCCTGGAACAGCCTCCCCCTTGAGCTGCGTGCCACCTCTGATCTGACTCTGTTCAAAACCAGACTGAAGACCCACTTGTTCAAAAAAGCTTTCAGTGTGTAACTTTTATTACTTTTGGTATTTTAGTATGTAGCATTTTTTATTTCCATTGCCTTTTTATTTCCACTTGTTCAAAAAAGCTTTCAGTGTGTAACTTTTATTACTTTTGGTATTTTAGTATGTAGCATTTTTATTTCCATTGCCTTCTTTTATTGCTGTTGTTTCTTATTCTATTTTCATTGATTTATTGTTCCAGTTTATTCATCTTTTTATCCTGTTAAGCACCTTGGTCAATGCAAGGCATTGTAGGAAGGTGCTATACAAATAAAGTTTATTATTATTATTACAATTCCTCGACATGGAGGGCATGGATCAGGTGGGAATAGCTAACGCACCTCAGATTGAGGACACGCTAGCGTCCCACCTAGCTCCCAGATCATCAGGAACAAAACCGACTCTCGCCAGCAAAGCTTGCAGAGCCTCAGCGTCGCTTCTCGAGAAGTGCTACAGAGCTCAAGGACTCGTGGCGCGCGCCATGAACGTGTCAGCGATGATGCAGGCTTACCTCTTAGAAAAACTCCAACAACTGCAAGAAACCTCAGATAAGCAAGCTACTGTCGAATTACTGGACGAAGCCCGCAGAGCTACAGACTTCGTTCTCCGTATGATGGGGACAGCTGCTGTGGCTCAGGGCAGAGGTATGGCGGAAGTGGTCATCGCGCTCCGCCACCTGTGGATGACGTTGACAGATTTACCGGAGGGACAAAAGGTGCCTTTTCTCCACCACTCGATAGAAGCGGAGAGACTTTTTGGCCAGACTTTGGAGCGAATCCAAACCAAGCTGGACCAAAGGCGCAGGCAGGCTGAAGCCCTCAGGGTGGGCATTCCTCGTCGGAGTTTCGCCCCCCCAGAGAGCCCGCTGGAAGCAGACTTGCACAGCTGCGACACCGCTCGACGACGCGTGCGCCACCACAGAAGCGGACAGCATACGTGGAGGAGCCTCGGCAGAGACCCTCGCCGAACCAACCTCGCTCCGAGCACGCATGGACTAAAAATAGGTTTGTCCCACGACAAGCGAGCAGGCACAGGGCCTCCTCGGCGAATCGGGACACTCGTCAAAAACGTGCCTGATGAACCAGGCCCACGTTTACATTTTAGACGACCTCCCGCCCACGCGGTAACGGGGGTGTTCGCACCTTGTTCAGACTTTATTTGTAGCAAAGTACAAATGGCTGATAACTCTGTTGCATGCACAAACCATGTTCTCCCTGCTGTGAGTGACATCAAATCATGTATGTTGTTGCACGTAAGCACGAATAAAACTCATAAAACAGCACATCCCTGTTTTATTGAAAAAAAACACACCAACACAAATAACGTCAACAGTACGGGCCTCTGGCCAGTCGGCTGTCATAAAGGGGGGGGGGCACATCCCCCTCCCTCACGGCTCATGGGGTGCCAGCCTATTCAATAAGCCCCAGCAGGGTGAGGTGGGAAAGGGCATGTGTCCCAGCCCCCACTCCATTATGGGCAAAGGGCTGGCTAATACACTAACCAGACGACCACGTGACAGGTTCGCACCACAGGAGAGCACGTCGGACACACTAAGGCAGACACATTTTTCACACCCTCAAAGCAGTGGCTGTGATCACGTTACTGTGCGTGTAAAAGGATAGGAGTTTAACCAGAATTTTCCTCCTGATTTTGAAAGGAAACTGGGCTCCTTATCAACAAATTATCTTGAGTCTGCCGGTCACAAAGGATCATCCCCACGTTCGCACGTTGCTGTTGCTCCTTTATTATTCATGAAGGACATGCAACGCTTGAGCGGTGGAAGAGCAGCACGTGATTTTCCTCACAAAGCTGCATTAACCTTGTCCCCACACAGTATCCCACCTGGGGGGACAACAATTGGAATCAGGAGGTCTGCTCGTTTAAAGAAGCAGCAGCCCCTCAACACAATAAATCCTGTTTTGGAGGGAAACAGTAGCTTTCCTGTCCCAACTCATTCTAATAAAATTAATAGACTCCATCTGTCTTCGAGGAGACTCGATCAGGGAAGTCTGTTAACACATCAACGTGGAGGCCCGCTCCCCAACCTGGTGGACCCTCAAAGTCTCACACAGGAAGTCACAGCCCAGCTGTTTAAGCCAGGATCTGGAATTACTTCCAGCCTGTTAGCTGAAAAAGACAGACTTATGGCGTCGGGTCTGCCTGAGAACGTGGTGACAACTATACAAAATGCCCGTGCCAGGTCAACACAGTCCCTATATGCACAAAAGTGGCGCATCTTTGAAGCCTGGTGCTCAGAAAGAAATACAATTTCTTATGCTTGCGACCTGGCTCAACTACTAACTTTCCTTCAGGATTTACTGGAAAAGGGTCGTTCTTATTCAATGATTAAAGTGTTCCTTGCAGCTATCTCTGCCTGTCACGAGGGCTGGGGACACAGGACTCCTGGAGCACACCCAATCATAATGAGATATATGAAAGGTGTGCTTCGAACCAAGCCACCCAGCAGGACCTTGACCCCTGGTTGGGATCTTGGTCTGGTCTTGGGGGCTCTTTGCGACCCACCATTCGAGCCTCTGAGCGAGATTAAGATAGATCTTCTATCTTACAAAACTGCTCTTCTCATGGCTCTTTGCTCGGCGAAACACGTGGGTGACCTCCATGCGTTGTCGGTACATCCAATGTGTAACAGATTCGCCCTGACGGGTCAAAGGTCACACTAAGGCCTAATCCCGCATACACTCCCAAGGTCTTGACTCTGAACCATAGGAGTCTGGACTTTGATCTCTCCTCCTTTCCACCTACCCCTGTCCTCACTCAGGAACAGGAAAGGCTACAGGCTCTCTGCCCGGTGAGGGCTTTACACACCTACATGCAGAGAACAGCCAAATGGAGGAAAACAAACCAACTGTTCATCTGCTTTGCTGCACCTGCTACAGGAAAGGCCCTATCAAGACAGCGCCTCTCACATTGGGTGACGGAGGCCATTAAGAGGGCATACGGTAGCAAAGGTCAACAAGTGCCCCCTGGAGTCCATGCTCACTCAACCAGGGGCTTGGCCACTTCCTGGTCATTGTTCAAGGGCGTGTCAGTTGCAGACATTTGTGCTGCTGCGAACTGGAGCTCTTTAAACACTTTTGCAAAGTACTACAGTTTGGATGTTACTGCGTGTGATGTCACTCAGGCTGTTCTTTCTAATACACAATAGAAAGTAGCTTTGAGATGCCTTCTGGTCAAGGGCAGACGTTCACACTAACAGGCATTTTACTGAGCATTTCAAGGGCGTGAATGAATTACGTTCCCATAGCAAGTATGTTGCACCGAGAGACCGAACTGAAAGGGAACTGAAAGTTATGCACCATAACTCATGTTCCCTGAAGGAAGGGAACGAGGTGCAACATAGCTGGCCCTTTTCAATGCTGAAAGCTCGGTGAAGTGCAATTTTGGAGACAGTTGGAGGGGCGTCAGTCGCCTAAGTACCTAAAGGGCGGTACCTCTGGCGCGGGGTGACGCCCCCTGCCGTAAAAGGCGTGAATGTATTCCTTCAGGTATTCGCGCGGGTCGCAATTCCCATAGCAAGTATGTTGCACCTCGTTCCCTTCCTTTAGGGAACATGAGTTATGGTGCATAACTTTCAGTTTCCATACACAGTATTTGGCATTGTTGTCTTTCAACTGTTTGACTTTGGTCAAATGTTCTGGGTTTCCTTCCAAACGTTTCTAACAAATTTTCTGAGACTGAGGTCAGGTCTTTGTGACGGTCACTCCACATGGACTTTGATGTCCACGTTGTGATTACACCATGCTCAGGATCATTGTTTGAAGACCCATTTGTGTCCAAGCTTCCTGATGTCTTGAGATGTACCTTCAACAATTTCCCATAATATTCTTTCTCTGGGTGTTATCTACTCTGTGAAGTTCACCAGTCCCTCCAGCAGCAAAACACCGCACAACATGATGCTGCCACCACCGTACTTCACAGAGAGGACGGTGTTCTCAGTGTCCCTCCTTTTTTCCTCTCCAAGTATTGATGGTCTGGTCATTATGGCCGAACTGATCAATTTTAATGTCATCAGACGACATGTCTCCATTAGGGTCTTTTTCCCTGTGTGCAAATTTCACATTAAAGAATGTTCGTCTCAGAAACGCAGAACCCATCTCTGTCTTGATCAGTATGATGGCAGAACATTTCCATGGTGTTGTAGAATTGTTTAAACAGATGAATGTGGAACCTTCAGACATCTGGAAATTGTACCCAAGAATGATTATGGTGGCAGGGAGTTTGGAATACAGACGAGAAGCTAAAAAAAAACCTTATTTCATAAATATAAAAATAAAAGAAGAAGAAAAAGTGCTGTTGTGGCTGTGAAGCATTCATAACACAAGGAATATAATTATGGATGAGAACGCATGAGAACATGCACGAGAACATGCACAAGAACATGCACAAGAACAACACTGTAACCATGACAATGAGGTTAGAGTGAAATAATAGACTGGGGATAGAGGAGAGGGACTGCAGCTGTGACAGGTGGAAAAGACAGGGGTGTCAGTGGGCGTGGCCAGCCTGGTTGTAAGTGGGCGTGGTTAGCCTGAGTGTAAGTGGGCGTGGCCAGCCTGAGTGTAAGTGGGCGTACTGATGGCACAAAGAAGCACAGGGGAAGCAAAACTAAATACAAGACTCACAAAATATTAAATTAACCTAATCATAAAGAACAAACGGGTGGGGAGTGGTGGTGCAGAGTTTAGAGAAGGTGAGCCTGTGATCGGAAGGTCGCTGGTTAAACTCCCCGCGACTGACAACATCAAAATGTGGGTGGAAAAGGTGAAGCACCCAAACCTTCCTCCACCCTCATTTGCCTCACTCTGGGCCCTTGAGCAAGGCCTCTAACCTCCACCATCTGCTGCCCCGGGCACCCTGCTCCACCCAGAGGGCTGTGGTAGCTCAGCGGTCTGTGGTTGTGTCAGGAAGGACATCCAGAGTGAAAATAATCACCAAGTCTTTGTGCGACTATCTCACTGTGGTGACCTCTGAAGAAGGGAGCAGCCGAAAGAAGAAAAATAAAATAAATTAAAATAAATTAAAAATAAAATATAAACAAAAATAAAATAAGCAAATGGGTATAAACAAAAAGCAAAGACACGGACAGAAGCAGAGTTGTGAAGGTCAACAGTTCTCTTCTTGACATCTGTTTAAGCCTTAAAATGCATCCACAGGTGTATCCAGATATTGTCAGTTATCTAATCAAAAGCTTCTAAAACCATGACATCATCCTCTGGTTCCCCCAGTTCCCTTATCAGTCAGTCCACTCAGTGCAACATATGACTATGGGAATTGCGCCGCCGCGTGGTTCACCTGAAGTAATACAATCACGCCTTTTCTAAAGGCAGGTGGGCATCAGCGTCAGCAATGAGGCCTCGCCCTCTTTGCATAAAAGGGGCTGACACCCCACCTTCATTCTCTTTTGCCCTTCACCTCGCTTCACACCTGAACTTCGCAGGACTCTCTGTGACTAGATCGCTCGACTGGAGGTGAGCTCGCTCCCTGCCCTGAGCGTTACAGAGAACTTTCCTGTGAGCACCTAGGTTAGCGGAGGCTAACCCAGTGTCGTCGACTTAACTTTCGAGGTTTTTTCTTCTGCTCTTTTCACAGCTCAGCTACGAGACGCTAAACTACGCCACGCTACCTGCGTAGCTAACAGCTGCGGCTAGCTACCGAGAGCATCACGACGTGAGGACGTCTTTGCTACAGTTAATGGTTGGCTAACTGGCTACAACTCGACATCTCTTCTCAGCCATGGCTCCGGAGAAGAGCAAGAGGAAGTCGAAGAACTCCAACAAGAACAGCAGGCCATCGAGCCCCGGCTCCCAAGCCTGCCCCAGTGGATGTGGTTATTCTCTCTCAGTGGCGGACACCCACGAGACCTGTCCCGTCTGCTTAGGAATGCTACACGTTAAAACTGCTTTGGACTCCCCCGAATCCTGCCCTCACTGCAACCAGCTACGTGAGACAGAGAGATGGAGACGCATGGACTTTGTGGTCAAAGCCATGGGCGGCTCCACCACGGCGCGGGAACCGCTCCTCGACGAAGCGCTCACTCCCACGGCGGAGCTGGAGGCTATTGACTTGGAGGACAGCGGCCAAGTCGACTGGGGAGGAAACATGGATATGGTGCCTCCCCTGGGGGACTCCACCGTTGAGTTCGACACGAGGGACTTGTTACAAGCAGATGAACTCTCACTAACAGCCTCGGGCGAGCTAACTGACGACAAAGCCGACAACAAGGACGAAGGAGAAGACGAGGACTTCTCACAGATCCCCGCGGCAGGTCAACCAGAGACTGATGTGTCTGTCACCGCTCTGTTCGAGCTGTGTCGCAGAGCAACGTACACGTTGCGGATAACTTGGCCAGAACCCCTACCTCGACAACAGGTAACGAGGTTGGCGGAGAATTTCTTCTTCGCCAAGCAGCGACAACAGGTAACGAGGTTGGCGGAGAATTTCTTCTTCGCCAAGCCGCAGTCGACCCCGAGGCACAGGATGCCTATATTTCCCGACTTCCAGACGGAGCTGACTTGCACCTGGGCTGAACCCAGGGCTCCACTGACTTTGCCTCTCTCCTAGTTCCTGGACGTTGCCGGAATGGAGGCAGCTGGCATGGCCAACATTCCCTAGATAGAGGATACGTTGGCAGTACATTTAGCCCCCAGAACTTCGGGCTCCAAACCAACTCTGCCTAGCAAGACCTGCCGCGTGTCTGCCTCCTAGCTCGAAAAATGTTACAGAGCACAAGGCCTTACTGTCCGCGCCATGAACGCTTCAGCTATGATGCAGGCATACTTGGCAGAAAAACTCCAGAAGCTCCAGCAGATCTCCAACAAAAATAAGATGGCCGGCGTTCTGGAGGAGGTCCCCAAGGCAACAGACTTTGCTATTCGCCTCATGGGGACAGCCGCCATCACTCAGGGGAGAAGTATGGCTGAGATTGTCATTGCTCAGCGCCATTTGTGGCTAAGCTGACAGACCTGCCAGAGGCACAACGGAACCCGTTCCTCCATCATCCCATCGAGCCCACGGGGCTTTTGGGCGGTACTCTCGAAAGGATTCAGAGCAGGCTGGAAAAGAGAAGGAAACAGGCCGAGGCCTTGCGTGAGGGGATGCCCATAAAGCTTTTCGTGCAACCCAGAGACGCTAGTGGACACAGGACCGCACAGTCTCATCACCCCTCGGTCACACGCCGCCCCCCATAGAAATGGCCGGCGCTCGACGGAGAACAACGGCCAAAGCCCGCCGCAGGGCCATCCCAGGCTGGCCAGGCCTGGGGAGGGCACAGAGTTGTCCCACGTCAGGCAGGCCCACCAAGGTCTTCCTCAGCGAACAGGGACCGAAAGCAGAAGTCGGCCTAATGCAGAGCCGCCTCGCTTTTTTTAGGTGCTCCCACCCACGTGGACAATGGGGAGACCGAACTTTTAAAGCCAGACTTTGTGTGTAAAAAGCCACGTTTATCTGAAGTGAATTATGTGTGCACAAAAAATCACTCAAATGTTGGTGTAATAAAGACATGTTCTTTAAGCACAGCAATAAAGTCTCAAAAGCACATAGTGTCCTATGTGTCGACTCGAAAAAAAAAAAACACAACGCCTTTTTTATGCAAAACGTGTCAGATAAAGAGGGGGCTAGCATTCACACATGGCCACCTTGACCCTCATGAGACACGAACAGTCGGGGCAAACAATGAACTCCCGCTGGTAGCCAGAGGTCTGTCAACACCAGACAGACACTCCGGCTGCTGTGGAGGGACAGAGAAGTCAGCCGAAGGGGGAACGAGAGGGGGTCATTCACCCCGTCCCATCCCCTTGACACACAAACATCACAGAATACACATGCCTTCCAGACTGAACGCACACGCCGGCGCCTGGCACGCATGCAAACCAAGCACGTGGGTCACGTCCACTGTCACCCTAGGTCTCCGGCTGTAGTTCTACAAGCGGCCACCTCCTTTCACAGGGGTGCTGTTGTCTTCCATAAGCTCAGACCGTGCTCATGTCTTAAGAGACGAGATCTCAAACATGATGCAGAAAGGAGTGATCAAAGTGGTCCCTGCTCACGGTGAAAAAAAGGGCCATTACAGCAAGTACTTCCTGGTCCCAAAGCGGGATCAGGGCTTGAGGCCCATTTTAGACCTCAGGGGTCTGAACAGAAGAATAAAAACGTACAAATTCAGGATGTTGACATTCAGACAAGTCATCCACTCAGTTCGACCGAGAGATTACTTCTGCACAGTGGATCTGAAAGACGCTTTTTTCCACGTGAGCATCCTGTCCAGCCACAGAAAATATCTCCGCCTTGCCTTCGAGGGCACCGCGTTCAAGTTTTTGGCAATGCTTTTTGGCCTGAAAACTCCCCCAGATCATTCACAAAATGCCTGGACGCGGCCCTGACCCCGCTGAGGGGCCAAGGGGTCAGAGTTCTGAATTATCGAGACGATCTGCTCATTCTTGGACACAACAGAGTCCGGGCACAGCAGCACGCAGAGAGGGTGATGTCTCACCTGCAAGCTCTAGGTTTTGTTATAAACTTGGCAAAAAGCAATCTGACCCCATCCCAGATTACCGTATTTCTGGGAGTACAGCTCAACTCCACACTGTATAGGGCAAGGCTCTCAGAGGCATGGGTTTCATCCTTCCACCTCTGCCTAGCACGTTTTCAACTAGGTCAGAGGGTGCCTCTCAAGCTGTGCCAGCGTCTCTTGGACCTGTTGGTAGCAGCTATTGTTTGCGTGCCTCTGGCATTATTAAGAATGCGCCCTCTACAGATATGGATCAACAAACAATTGCAACCTGCCCCCCCTCGACGAACGAGGGGGATACTGATTGACCCAGAGTGCATGAAGGCCCTGGAGCCATGGAAGGCCCCCACAGAGTTCAGCAAAGGTGTCCCACTGGGGAGGGTATTGTCACGAGTCCTGGTCACCACGGACGCATCAAAAACTAGGTGGGGAGGTCTCTGCAGAAACCAGTATGCTCAAGGGGTCTGGAACCAACAGGAGGCAAAGCTTCACATAAATTTCCTGGAACTCAGAGCAGTGTTTTTGTCTCTGAAACACTTTTACAGGAAGGGACTGGTTGCACAACAACATGTCCTGATAAAATTGGACAATAGGACCACAGTCTTCTACATCAACAAAGAAGGTGGAACAAGGTCCCAACCTTTCCTCAGGTTGACACAGAAACTGCTCACGTGGTACAGCTCCCGGATCTTGTCGCTGAGGGCGACCCACATCCCGTGCGAGCTGAATCATGGGGCAGATGCCCTCTCAAGAGGGCCCCTCCTCCCCTCGGAGTGGCGGCTGAACCCACATATCGTGGACCAGGTCTGGGCACGATACGAGAGGGCCAACGTAGATCTGTTCGCTTGCAGCAACAACATGCACTGCGCCCTGTATCACTCGATAAGGGAGACACAGGCACTGTTGGGGACAGATGCACTGACGTACAGCTGGCCAGCGGGGAGGCTGTATTACACGTTTCCACCTGTTCCCCTGATTCAGGCGACGCTGGAACGTGTACGCCAGGGGGCTCTCTCGCTAATACTGATAGCCCCCAGGTGGCCGCAGAAAGCATGGTTCCCAGAGGTGATTTCACTGCTGGAGGGGACACCATGGCAGCTGCCCCCCCACAGGGACCTGCTGACCCAGGCCCATGGGCAAATCCTTCACCCACGCCCAGAACTGTGGCAGCTCTGGGCCTGGCTGCTGAAAGGGACCGATTAATGGCCTCCGGGCTGCCCAGTAATGTTGTAAACACAATACAGGGAGCGAGAGCACAGTCTACTAAGACTCTATGCTCACAAGTGGCGTGTTTTTGAGGCCTGGAGTCTAGAGAGGAATATTATCTCATATTCCTATGACTTAGTCCAGCTCCTCACCTTTCTTCAGGTCCTGCTGGAGAAGGATTGCTCTTTCTCCACCATTAAGGTATTTTTGTCAGCCATCTCGGAATGCCACGATGGCTGGGGAGGTAAATCACCTGGTGCCCACCCTCTCATGATACGATTCATGAAGGGCGTGCTAAGGAAGAGACCTCCGAGCAGGACTTTGGCCCCACAGTGGGACCTACAATTAGTCTTGGATGCTTTGTGTGAGCCTCCATTTGAGCCTCTTAGCAGCATTAAGATAGATTTATTATCTTATAAAACTGCATTGCTCTTAGCTCTGTGCTCAGCAAAACGCGTGGGTGACCTCCACGTATTATCTGTGCATCCAATGTGTACCAAATTTGCCCCAGATGGGTCAAAGGTCACCCTGCGTCCAAACCCTGCATATGTGCCAAAAGTTCCAACTTTAAATCCCAGAAGTCTGAACTTTGAGGTATCAACTTTTCCTCCTCCCCCTGTTCTAACTGAAGAACAGAGGTGGCTGAACGCGCTCTACCCTGTTAGGGTCTTGAGCGTCTACATGGAGAGAACTTTCAGTTGGCGAAAAACAAACCAATTGTTTGTGTGTTTTGCTACTCCTGCTACAGGCAGAGCCCTGTCAAAACAGCGCCTCTCACACTGGGTGACTGAGGCCATTAAGAGGGCGTACAGCAGCAAAGGTCAACAGGTGCCCTCTGGGGTACATGCTCATTCAACCTGAGGCCTAGCCACTTCCTGGGCCTTATTCAGAGGTGTACAAGTAGCAGATATAAGTGCAGCTGCTAACTGGGCATCATCAAACACGTTTGTGAAACACTACAGTTTAGATGTCACAGCACGTGACGTAACTTAGGCTGTTCTCTCTACCACAGAGTAGAGAGCAGCTGGCACCTGTAGTCTAAGGCATAAGTTCTCACAAGCATGCATTTCCAGAGCATTTCCAGGACGTGATTGAATTACGTTTCCATAGTCATGTGTTGCACTGAGTGGACTGACTGATAAGGGAACTGAAAGTTATGCACCATAACTCATGTTCCCTGAAGGAAGGGAACGAGGTGCAACACATGTTTGCCCTTTCAATGCCCAAGCTCGGTGAAGTGTACCCTGAGAATGAAGGTGGGGCGTCAGCCCCTTTTATGCAAAGAGGGCGGGGCCTCATTGCTGACGCCCACCTGCCTTTAGAAAAGGCGTGATTGTATTACTTCATGTGAACTGCGCGGCGGCGCAATTCTCATAGTCATATGTTGCAGCTCAATCCCTTCCTTCAGGGAACATGAGTTATGGTGCATAACTTTCAGATTATTTAGAGCAGAGTAATTTCAGAGTAAGTTCACTTGTGACTAAACAAAGAGTTGGAATAAAACAACAATGTTGGCCTAATTATTTGTGCATTTAGCCATAAATAAAGATCATTCTGTGAATCTGACCTAATGTTTAGTCTGATTTAATGTCAGACAGAGAAAAAACAAAAGTTTGGTCTCTTTTTATAGTGTAAACATCTGGTGTCATCCACTTCCATCCTAATATTTATTAAAGAGAACTAATTGTGACTTATGTCTTCTAAGAAATCCAGAAAAACTTATTTCCTTCTCGTTTTAATCAGTCTTGATGATGACTCACTTTGTTTATAACCTCAGTTTATAAAAATGTTGAATTGTAGATGAAGTACTGTGAAACTATCAACTGATTGATTAGTTTAGTGTCCTCATCAGACATTTCATTCACATTTTAGATTCATCAGATGAAATCAGAACTTTCTGCTGTAACAAACACAAAAATGAAATTCTTTTGGTCAGAACTAAACATCTGACCCCTGACCTGAGCCTACAGAGCTCACATGAAGCTTCCCACCTGTCCGCGTCCTGCTCGGCCCCTGATGGACCCACATCCCCCAGACTCCCGGCGGAGTACGCCACCGAGTGCCTCTTGTCCAGGAGACGGCTGGAGCCGCTGCAGCTCTTAGTCCGGAACAGTTTGCTCAGCCTGGACCTTAACGAGACCTTCTTGGACTTCCCGTGAACATTGAGGGTTCGGTCCCGGCCCGTGGCGCGGCCTGTGGGAGTCCGCGGCGCGCTGGCGCACCTCTCCGTGCGCCTCCTGGGCGTCGACGCATGGCTTGGGTTTGGGCTCGTGGCCCAGGGAGAACTCTGGACCGGTGTGGGGGACTTGGTCTTACTCCCGGGGGGGCTCACCTGGTCCGGGTCGGGCTCCACCCGCCTCCTCAGCTCCAGCTGGAAGCTGCTGATGGAGAAAGCTCCGGACATTTTCTGAGCAATCTCCCTCTTCCTGGCGAGTAAGAACTCCTGGCGCGTGTGCTCATCGTCCGCCTCGTCCTCTGGACACTGGTCCATGTCCAAGTCCCCGCTCCCTAGCCCCTCCAGCACCAACAAAGCATCGCTGGTCTCCGTCGGGTCATCCCCGGACTCTGCAGCCGCGTTCTTACACGAGCACTGCGGGAGCTCGCCTGCTTTGAACAGCATCTTGGGTACGGAACCGACCCCCAGCTCCCCGAACCTCCGGGCCAGCTGGAACACGGCTCCCTCCCGGCCCCCGGTGATCAGGGCCAGGGGGTGGGACGTGTCCGACAGCCCGGGCCACTCCGGCGGGTCCGTGAGGATCTGGTGCCGGTGGCAGGGCTCCGCAGCTCCCCGGGTCTCTGCGGGAGCTGAAGGATGTGCGGTCCATCTCTGGTCCAGCGGGTCCTGGTGCTGCAGGGCACCTTGTAGACTCAGAGGGTTGACAGCTGGACCAGAGCAGCCCGGGTTCTGGTCCAGCGCGTTCCTCGACTCATTCAGACGGTCCAAGTCCAGAATCAGGTCTCCGTTGTGGATTATGTTGGAGAAGACCAGCAGCTGAGGCCGCAGGCCGGCGCTGGGGGCGAACTCGTAGCCCTGGGCCTCCCTGGGTGTGTGTGAGGGGGGGCTGAGGGGGGCCGGGTCCTCCGTGAGCCCCCCGTCAGGTGCAGCCCTGCTCGGACGGCCTTTGTTCGCGCGCGCCGCCTTTCCGCCGCTGTGAGCCAGGACATCCTTCCCCAGTCCTCCCAGTGCCACAGTCCCGTGTTCGGTGTCCAGACTGTCCTCGGCCGCGGACACCAGGCGCATCAACACGAAGTCGGGCGACATGTCCTGCGCGTTGTTCATAATGAGTGCGCGCGATCACAAGAGAAAAGCATGGGGCTGGTTCCCTCCCTGAGAGAGAGACAGGCCGAGCCGCTCCTGCTGAAACACCAACAACATGTACATCAGTCAGTGAGCTGTTCTCATCCTGCCCCCTCCGGCAGGACCGCGTCCATCTGCAGCTGGTCCTGGTACCGGCCCACAGGGGCGCACGTGCTGCTGGAATCTCAGGTCAGGAACCAGAACCACAGTCCACCACCACAGAGCCAGGCCCCACCCGCTGCTCCCCCACCCCCACCTCTCAGCCTCATGAGCACCAATGATGAAGAGCATCACAGCTGGGGGTTCTGTTCAGTCCAAACACAAAGACATCACATTAAAGACATAGCTTCCTTCAGGGAATGGTGTCGCAGTTTACAATAAAATCATATCAAGTTTATTTTTATTTTTATTAATTAATCAATTAATTCTATTTATTTATTTTTGTTGAACATTTTAGAACATACAGAACAAAAGGAACACAAATAGAACAACAAATGACAATCTTAAATTACAATGATACAAATAAACATGTACAAATATATACTAACATACCTCCTAAGGTTAACATATTCTTAAACAAATTAACATATCAACCATCATAAACTTAAATTTGGGTAGTAGTCTTATTTGAAAGATTGCAAATAATACAGTCCAAGTAAATTAAAAACCACATAACTGTGTATCTAACATTCTACATAATTACTAAAATAATTTGTCAGAGGGCTATATTATCTGAGCGAGGTGATCAGAGAGCTTTTTTGCTTGTGGTTTTTTATCACAGTTTAATGAAAGTTTTAACAACTGGAGTTCTTGTTTGAATACAGACCATAATGGTTTAGACTAGCCATATCTGCATTTATGTATATAGAATTTTAATATTATGATAATGTTATTAACAAAGTATTCATCTTTTTTATTCTCAGATACATAGCCATATAAGATATTCTGAACAGAGAAGGAGTCTATGTTCATGGACTTGAAGGTCAGGAGATCGTGAAGGGATTTCCATAAAGTGTTCACAGAATGACAGAAATAAAAAAGATGTTCTGTTGTTTCAGGTTCGTTACATATAACAGTTATCACATTCAAATTTAAATCTATTTCTGATAAACTCGTTAGAAGGATAAATATTATTTAAGTTTTGAAATGTAATTCTTTATATTTAGGTGGAAGAGGGAAAAATCATGTCAAGTTGAGAAACGAGTTGTTGCAGTTTGTGGTCAACCCTTGAAAATGTTGAATCTCGCGAGATGTCACACGTGAATGACTCATACCACATCAAAACTGAGCTCTATATCTGTTTAGTTTAAACAACTATTAACTATTGATAACGTTATTTTCAGGGGCCAAGATGGTGTAGTGGCAGGGGAACCGACTTGGGACCCGAAGGACCCAGGTTCAAACCCCAGTCACGGCATAACTTGTGGTGTGTTTGAGCAGCACATCTCATCCCAATTGCTCCCCGGCGCGCTTTCCATAGCTGCCCACTGCCCCACCTGGTGGTGATTGGGTTAAATGCAGAGTCAAATTTTGTCTTGTATGGAAACATACACAGATGACAAAAATGTGACATTATTATTATTATTATTATTATTATTTTGTGTTGATGGATGGATGGATGGATGGATTGATGGATGGATGGATGGTCAAACAGATGGATGGATAGATGGATAGACAAGGAGATAGATGATGGATGGATGGACAAACAGATGGATGGATGGACAAACGGATGGATGGATGGGTGGGTGGATGGATGGTCAAACAGATGGATGGATGGATGATATATGGATGGATGGATAGACAAGGAGATGGATGATGGATGGATGGACAAACAGATAGATGGATGGACAAATGGATGGATGGATGGATGGGTGGGTGGATGGATGGCTGGCTGGATGAAAAACAGATGGTTAGATGGATGATAGATGGATGGATGGATGGATGGATAGACAAGCAGATGAATGATGGATGGATGGACAAACAGATGGATGTATATGGATTAATGGATAGATGGATGGATGAATGGATGGATGAACAAATGAATGGATGATGGATGGATGGATGGACAAATGAATGGATGGATGGATGGATGGATGGACAAACAGATGGGTGGGTGGATGGATGGATGAATGGATAGATGGATGGATGGATGGATGGATGGATGGACAAACAGATGGGTGGGTGAATGGATGGATGGATAGATGGATGGATGGATGGACAAACAGATGGTGGGTGGATGGATGGATGGATGGATAGATGGATGGATGGACAAACACATGGGTGGATGGATGGATGGATGGATGGAAAAACAGATGGATGGATGGATGGAAAAAACGATGGATGGATGGATGGATGGAAAAAACAGATGGATGGATGGACAAACAGATGGATGGATGGATGGATGGACAGATGGATGGACAAACAGATGGGTGGGTGGATGGATGGATGGATAGATTGATGGATGGATGGAAAAACAGATGGATGGATGGACAAACAGATGGATGGATGGATGGATGGACAGATGGATGGATGGATGGAAAAACGGATGGATGGATGGATGGATGGACAAACAGATGGATGGATGGATGGATGGACAAACAGATGGATGGATGGATGGATGGATGATAGATGGGTGGATGGATGGATGGATGGATGGATGGACAAACAGATGGGTGGATGGATGATGGATGGATGGAAAATCAGATGGATGAATGGACAAACAGATGGATGGATGATGAAGTATCAATCATCACAATATTTTACTACAGAGGTTTGAATAAGATATTGAGATTGCAGGAACAGCTCTAAAATGGTTTAAAGTCAAAGTCAAAGTCAAAGTCAACTTTATTGTCAGAACTGCAATATGTACAGGACATACACAGGATTGAAATTGCGTTTCTCTCAGTCCCTCGGTGCAACAGTAACCATCTAAACACTAAACACTAAAACATTTAATAAACATAAGCATAAAATAGTAAAAGTGTAACACTGTCCTGAGTTTTTTCATAATAGTATAAAAGTATGAAAATTTACACCAACACTGAAACACCAAACACCCCTAAAACACCAAACACCCAATGAACATAAGCATAAAATGAAATAATAAAAGTGTAATACTGTCCTGAGTTTTTGCATAGTAGTATAAAAAGTATAAAAAGTATATCTATAAAATAAACTGAAGGTTCTAGCATTGACATTTGCAAAGAGTGGCACAGCAGCATATAAGTTAATGTACACAGTATATGTATGAGGTATTTGATGTTGGTATATAGGCAAAGTGGCATATGCAGTGAGGCACATAAGGCACATTTGGCATCCTTAGATAAGGCTAGTCAGAGAATGCTGTATATGTATCTGCAGTAGTGTATATAAAATTAGTGTAAATGTAAACAGTAGTAATAAATGTAAAGCAGTAGTAATAAATGTAAACCGTATTAATAAATGTAAACAGTGAATGTAAACAGTAGTATGACTATAGGCAGTAATGTAATACAAACATTAGTGCAAATATGAGAAGTAGTGCAAACTGAATGAGCACATGACCGAGAGTTTAGTGAATAACCCGTTTGATGACACAGAGTCCAGTGTTAAAAACTTTGTGTTGAGTGGTAATGTGTGAGAAAGTTTTTTGTGTTAAGGCAGTTCAAATGGGAGGGGAGGCAGAGCAGGCAGAGTGTTTAGCATTCTGACTGCCTGATGAACAGAGCTGTCTCTCAGTCTACTGGTACGAGCCTGGAGACTCCTCAGTCTCCTCCCTGATGGCAGCAGTCTAAAGCGGCTGTGTAGTGGGTGTGTGGGATCACCTGCCATGCAGTGGGCTTTCCGAGTGAGGCGTTTGCTGTGTAAGTCCTGCAGTGAGGGCAAGGAGGTGCCGACGATCTTCTCAGCTGCTCTCACGATGCGCTGGAGGCTCTTGCGGCATGATGCAGTACATGCACCAAACCACACCGTGATGCAGCTGGTCAGGACACTTTCTATGGCACCTCTGTAGAAGGTGCACATGATGGGGGTTGAAGCTCCAGCCCTTTTCAGCTTGCGGAGAAAGTAGAGGCGCTGGTGAGCCTTCTTGGCCAGTGCTGCAGTGTTCCTGCTCCAGGACAGGTCCTTCGAGACGTGCACTCCCAGGAACTTGGTGCTGTCCACTCTCTCCACTGCGGTGCTGTTGATGGTCAGAGGGGCATGTTGTGCATCCCTCTTCCTGAAGTCCACAACAATCTCCTTTGTCTTCTCCACGTTGAGAGTGAGATTGTTGTGTCCGCACCACAAGGCCAAGCGGCTCACCTCGTTCCTGTAGTCCGTCTCATCGTTGTTGCTGATGAGACCTACCACTGTTGTGTCGTCCGCAAACTTGATGAAGTGGTTGGAGCTGTACGATGGTGTGCAGTCGTGTGTTAGCAGGGTGAATAGAAGGGGGCTCAGCACACATCCTTGTGGGGCCCCTGTGTTCAATGTGATGGTGCTAGATGTGTTACTCCCGATCCGAACTGTCTGTGGTCTCCCGGTCAGGAAGTCTAGGGGACCACATATTCAAAATTCACTTTTTAATGGTTTTTTACTCAACTTTGGGTATGTACTTCATAAAAAAACTGTGCTAGGGCCAAAAAAATGCACCCAGTGGTTTATTTACTCCAAGTATATTTATTTATCTTTGATAGAAACACTTCGTTTCCACTTCCTGCGGTTTGTGATGTCACAAACCGCAGCCACAACCCACAACCCCAACCTTTGTCCCGCCCCGTCACCTAGCAACCCCTGGTGATGCTCCACCCACTTCAGTATGAAAGAGGGACGGTTGTTTTTCCTTATTTCATGTCAGCACAATGGCTAAAAATGTCACAGAGTCTAGCCAGCTAACGTGAGCGTTGCAAAGATTCTCTAACCCTCCTGGCCCAGATAATGGCATAGTTTTCAGATGGGAGTCTTGAATGAACAGCGATGCAGCATGTTGCAGTGTGTGTGTGTGTGTGTGTTGGTTTATGTGTCATAGCAGGCCAGACTACGTACCGCTAAACCACATTAACCAACCTGTGTGTGTGTTTGTGTGCGCGCGCTTATCAAAGGAGAGGGAGTTTTAACGCTGTCATTAGGGGGGAGAGCAAATACACATCCTCGAGTGAACAAATGAGACCCTCGAGAGAACAAATAAGACCCGTGCGAGCGCAAATAAGACCCCGTGAGCATGTGTGTGTGTGTGTGTGTCCGCTGCGAGTGACATCCGCTCCCTCCAGCGCGCGCGCACAGGGGGAGGGAGGGAGACGTATTACAGAGGAAAAATTAAAAATGACACAACAACTTGTACACGTCTGATCTGTCCCACAATAAATACGTTGCGGTCCAGTTCAGCTCAGCTCAGGGCTCTGGGTGGCAGTAACGCGAGTTCAGACATCCTCGTCTGCCTTTGGAGGGCGGAGTTAATGTAAACAGATCTTTGAAGGGCGTGAACTTCACATCTCATTATCATAAACCAGTCGTTCAAAACGAAAGTTAAAAATGGCAGAATTAAAAAGGGTATAATTGATTATCTAAGAATTATTTTGTGTATTAAATTGAATGAACATTGTCTGGTAACCCCACAGACATACCATAAAAATTTTAAAAACCTATCTGTGGTCTCCTTTAATCATATCTATCTGATAGATTCCGGTTTGTAAATGTAAATAATAAATCATCTTCTTACACCAAAGTTAGTCATGGAGTCCAGATGACCTGAATGAGAATTATTGGATTTGATACCTGGATGATTGAGCATGAACTTTGTTGCCTTGAACCACTTTGGCTGTGGCTGCCTGCCTGGGAGGAGTCGACGAGGGACAGGACGGCCCCCAGAAACCATCTTATCTCCAGCCAACTGGTTGGTCCACTTAAGTACCGTATTTTCCGGTGTATAGGTCGCACCTTTTTATGTTTTTTTTTTTTCAAGGCCTGCGACCTATACACCGGTGCGACCTATATATGGCTTGTTATCACTTTCGGCGAAACAAATTTTTAAATCCAGCTCATTTCACAATTACGTTCATTTATTAAGGAAAAGTTCAGCTCAGACACATATTTGCTATAATTTTTATCAAACAAATAATTGTTTTTAAGTGTTAATCTTCTTAAAAGCCTTGCTGTGCGCTCCTGTGGCAGACATTTGCAGCAGAGCTAAACGTAGGTACGACCTATACACCGGTGCGACCTATACACCAGAAAATACGGTAGTGTACTGCTTGGTGGTGAAACAGTTTACTGGAACTCCTCAGACTGATGAAGCCCTCCGGATAGAGGGCGAAACGTCTCTATAAAAAAGAAACTGTTTAGATGACCCGACTAATAATAATTATTAATAATAATAATAATCATTTTATTTAAAAGCACCTTTCAGGACACCCAAGGACACTTAACAAACCAATACAGTTCAAACATTATCAGTGACAAATTGAAATATAAAATACATAAAGATTATAAAATGCAAAATAATAAAAATACATTTAGTAAAGTTAATGATAAGCTAGTCTAAAGAGATGTGTTTTCAGGGCTGTCTTGAACAGAGAAAGGGAGGTGGTGTTTCGAAGGTCTGGCGGTAGAGCGTTCCAGAGGTGAGGGGCAGAGCAGGTGAAGGCCCTGCTCCCCATGGTGGAGAGGCGGGCAGAGGGTACATGGAGATGTAGCGAAGAGGAGGATCTGAGAGAGCGTGATGGGATGGAGATTTGTAGGAGGTCAGATAGATAAGGAGGGGCAAGGTTGTGGATAGCTTTGAACGTGAGGAGTAGAATTTTGAAGATGATGCGTGATTTAACCGGGAGCCAGTGGAGCTGCTGCAGGACAGGAGTGATGTGGTTATAGTAGGAGGTTTGAGTGATGACACGGGCAGCTGAGTTCTGGACCATCTGTAACTTGTGGAGAGATTTGTTGGGGAGGCCGTAGAGAAGGGAGTTGCAGTAATCGATACGGGAAGTCACAAGACTGTGCACCAGGATGGCTGTGGAGCGGGGTGTGAGAGAAGGACGGAGACGGTTAATATTACGGAGGTGGAAATAGGCAGACCGAGTAATATTGTTGATGTGTGAAGTGAAGGAGAGAGTGGTGTCGAGGATGACACCGAGGCTCTTGACCTGAGGGGAGGGGGATAGCAGAGAGTTGTTAAGGGGGACGAGAAGATGTTCTGATTTTGAAATAGAGTTTTTGGTACCGACAAGAATGATTTCTGTTTTGTTACTGTTTAGTTGAAGGAAATTGTTAGAAAACCAGTGATTTAGCTCATTGAGACAGTCGGTGAGGATGGAGGGTGGGTGGGTGGAGTTAGGTTTTGATGACAAGTAGAGCTGTGTGTCATCAGCATAACAGTGGAAATGGACGCCGTATTTGCGGAAGATGTGACCTAGAGGAAGGAGGTAAATGATGAAGAGGAGGGGTCCGAGGACAGAGCCTTGGGGGACACCCGTGGAGACAGGGGAAGACTGGGAACGGAAGGATTTAAGCTGAATGAATTGAGTGCGGTCAGAGAGATAGGAGTTGAACCAGTCTAACGGGGTACCTGAGATGCCAATGGAGGTTAGTCTGTTGAGGAGGATAGAATGACAGATGGTGTCGAAGGCAGAACTTAGATCAAAAAGAATGAGGATGGACAGAAGACCAGAGTCAGCAGCAAGATGAAGGTCGTTAGTAATTTTTACTAGGGATGTTTTGGTGCTATGGTGGGGGCGAAATCCAGATTGAAACTCTTCATAAATGTTATTGTTGGACAGGTGTGAGTGAAGTTGACTAGCAACAGCTTTTTCAAGAATTTTGGAGATGAAGGGCAGATTGGAGATCGGACGGAGATTACTGAAGTTGGTGAAGTCAAGACCTGGTTTCTTGATGATGGGGGTGATGGCAGCAGATTTGAAGGCTGTGGGAACAATGCCAGAGGTTAGGGAGGAGTGGATGATATTAGTGATGATAGGGAGCAGAGACGGGAGACAGGATTTAACAAGAACTGTGGGAAATGGGTCAAGTTGACAGGATGAGGACTTGGACTTGCTGATAATGTCAGCAATGTCATCAGCAGAGGGGAGGGAGAAGGCAGAGAAAGGGAGGGAGGGAGGAGTTCAACGAGGATGGGGGCAGTATTTGGTCCAAGGTGTTTATGAATAGACCTTTTACCAGTTGACGTCATCGCGCATGCGCACTCGCATTTTTCGAGAATCAACCGGAAGCTAGGGCTAACGTCGGAGTGTTTTCATCACTGGCAACAGTCGCGGTGGGAAAATATGACTTTTATTGTGTTTATAATTGTTCGAGGCAACGTAAACGAGTAAAAGAAGAAGGTGAGATGTTCGTTTTACCAAGTCCCTCTAGGAAAGTCGTGTATAGCGACTAAAAGAAGGAAGTTATGGCTTCAAGCGCTTCGCCGGCAGGACTTCACCCCGACACAAAACAGCAAAGTGTTAATCAGCATTTTTTATCTGGCATGGCCAATCTCCGTGGATTACGCTCCTACATTACATCTTGGATATGGGAAACAGACAAAACAGAGAACAACCTCCCGCAGCAGAATGCTACTGGACAGTTGATAAGCTAGCAGCTAGCTAGTTCTACTAGACCTCACTGTACCTCAGTCCACTGCCTGTGTTGAAGTTTCAACCTGTGACATGCAAGGAGATTCTTCCTTCAACCCCCTGAAGAAATAACAGGTGAGTAAAATGTCATCAAACATGCAGCTGTATAAAAATGAACAGACCACTGCACTGTTAGCCTGTTATCATTTGAACTCTTTCTGCGTTGAAAAAATATAGTAGTTTCCACAAGATAAACATGTTTATTAACATTATTTGAGGTCTGACAGCACTGCATCTTTGAAAACATTTCAGACATTTCTCTGTTTCTTTAAGTTATTCACACAGTTTTGCTGGGAGCATCGGTGACATGCTGTCACAGAAAAAAATAGCAATCCTGTCATCAATGTGTATAAGCATACAGTTTAACTATACATAAGACTGTTTTGTTTATTGTCAAATATGAATTAATACTTTGTTTTACAGCAGCAACTGGCCACCAACTCCTTGCTGACAAAGGGTTTGATGTCAAGTCAGAGGTGGAAAAAGGGAAGCTAGTCTGAACCTGCCCCCCTTTCTGCATCCAGGGCACACTGAGGAAGAGGTATGTATTGTACAAGGAGTGTTGTGGCTTTTTGAAGCACTAATTGCAATAAAGTAAAAATATCTTTGTAAGTACAGGTGTTTCCGGCAGAGTGTAACTGCCCTGGCCTGGCGGGGCACAAAGATTCGCTTGCCCGCTGGGCCGACATGCATTTATGGACCTGTCAGGCCTGTCATGATCCAAATATATATATATATATTTTTTTTTTAAACTCTTTATTTAACTTTTTACATTTTTACAATAACACAAATAACACACTGAGCTAGGGGCACTGATATTTGGTTTAAAAAAAGGAATGTCAATAATACAAGATGTTGTACACAGTTAGGTTTCCTTGATCTTGTAGGCCAGCCATTTAGACCAGCGTTTGTTGTAAGAGTGTCCTTTAATTTGTAGAAGATGTGTCAGTTTTTCCATCGAGTGAATTTCCTCTATGACTTCCCGCCAATTGTCCAGTTTGGGGGGAGGTTTCTTTAGCCAGTTCCGAGTAATAGCTTTTTTGCTTGCTATTGATAGGATCTTGAATAGGTATTCATCTTTTTTTTGAAGCACTTCTCCAGTCATCTGTCCCAGCAGGAAAGTTCTGGGGTCCTTTGGGATGACATATCCCAAAATACTCCCGATGGTTTGACAGACTCCATCCCAATAAGATGCCAGCTTTGGGCAGGACCAAAATATATGAGTGTGATTGACATTTTTATGACCACATAATCTCCAACATTGCTGTTCTTCTCCTCTATATCTGCTGGTAATTTGAGGTGTGATGAAGAACCTAGTTAAGCACTTCCACCCGAATTGTTTCCATCTTTTGGAACTGGTAGTTGTCTGTTGTGTTTCACACATTAAAAGCCAATCCTCCTCTGTAATTTTTACTCCCAGTTCCTTTTCCCATTTTGACTTAATGTACAAGGTATTATTTCCATTATGTTTCTGCAGCCCTTTATATAGTTTGGAAACAGTTTTACTTGGGAGGTGAGTATGAGCGTTTGTAAAGATTTGCACAATAGTATTACCTTCTGGAGGGACCCCTTTTTTTATTTTGTTATCGTAATAATGTCTTATTTGAAAATATTTAAATAAATCTCTGTTCTCAAGGTTATATTCCCTTTTCAGTTGTTCAAATGTTTTAAAGGTGTTACCATCTACAAACTGGCATAATGTTGTCAGTCCTCTATCTTTCCATCCCAAAAAGGAAGAGTCTAACTCTCCTGGTCGGAAGTCAGGGTTGCAAGAAGGCCACATCAGGAGACCAGTGACATCTGTCAATTTGTATTTGCCAACTACTTCTTTCCAGATTAACAATGCGTCTTCAACTATACGATTCCCATTTTCGTCTGAAACTATTTTGCCTCCCAGACGTGTTTGGGGTTGTACCCTGTCCTGGCTAAGTTCAATCTGTTTCCACCCTGTCTCCATTTCTGGGGAGCACCAGCAAACCATACCTCTTATTTGGGATGCGTAGTAGTATTGTTTCAAATTTGGAAGTGCCAGACCCCCCTGGTCTCTATTAATTTGGAGTGTTTTAAACTTTATCCTTGGTCTGGTCCCGGACCAAATAAATCTTGAGATCAGCCTATCCCAGGCCTGAAACTGTGCGTTTGGTATCCTAATAGGCAAAGATAAAAAAAGGTATAAAAAACGAGGGAGCAAATTCATCTTTACTATTTCCATTCTAGTTGTAAAATCCAGTATTAACCTTGCCCAGACTGTCAGATCTTTTTGTATGGTTTCAGTAAGTTTATCAAAGTTTAAACTGAATAGTTTGTCCAAATCTTGGGGAATAAAGACTCCTAGATATTTTAGTTTTTTGGCATCCCACTTAAGTCTGTATGTCTTTCTTATAAATTTATTAGGTGAGTAATTAATTGTCAAAACTTGTGTTTTTGTGATGTTTAGACTGTAACCTGACAGTTGACCAAATTCAACTAGAGCTGACATGAATTTGTGGAGCGTTATATCTGGGTTTTGGAGGTATGCGATTACATCATCTGCGAAAAGGCCAACTTTGTGTTCGGTATTTGCAAAACTAACACCCTTTATCTCATCGTTATCTCTAATGGCCTGTGCCAAGGGTTCAATGAAAATTGCAAAAAGTGCTGGACTTAGACAGCATCCCTGGCGGGTTCCTCTGTGTAGTTGGAAGCTATTCGTTAAATGCCCGTTAATTTTTATTCTGGCCCGTGGTTTATCATATAGTGATTGTATGCAGTTAACAAACTGATTATTAAAGCCCATACGTTCTAGTACCTTGTATAGAAAGGTCCAATTGACCCGGTCAAAAGCTTTTTCTGCATCTAGGCTAACTAGTGCAACGTTGAGGTCCTGCTTTTTGGCTTGAGTTATTATATGTAATGTTCGTCTTATGCTGTCTTGAGTTTGTCGGCCTTTGATGAATCCCGTCTGATCTTCATGTATTAAATCTGGTAGGTAGTGTTCCATTCTCCTAGAAATTATTGATGTAAAAATTTTATAGTCTACATTCAGAATTGAGATTGGGCGATATGACTCACAATGTTCAGCATTTTTCCCCTCTTTAGGGAGAACAGACACTACAGCCTCTCTCCAAGATGGTGGAATCTCTGCCCTACTCAAAGTCCAGTTAAAGGAGTCGAGCAGGGCAGGGGAAAGCTCCTTTCTAAACACTTTGTACCATTCATTTGGGTAACCGTCACAACCAGGACTTTTATTATTTTTCAAATGTCCAATTGTTGCATCCAGTTCTTTCTGTGTAATGGGAGCAGTTAGAACTTTGTTTTGGCTTAATCCGAGCGAAGGGAGGTCCAAAGCTGTCAGGAAATTATCAATAGCATTTATATTAGCTGGTTCTGGGGCAGAATATAGTTTTTCAAAGTAATTTTCAAAGGTCTTATGTATTTTGTCCTCATCGTAGGTTAAGTTACCAGTTGAGTCTCTAATTTTGGTAATTGAATGTTTCAATTGTTGTTTGCGAAGTTGTCTAGCTAAAATCCGTGTAGCTTTTGGACCTGATTCGTAAAATGTTTGTTTGGAGAAACGTAATTTATTCTCAAGTTCCTCAAGTACCATATCGTTTATATTGTTTTTAGTTTTCGCTATTTGTTTTGATACTTCTCTATTGTTAGACGTTTGTTGTTTTAGTTCTAATTTCCTCAATGTGTTTTGCAGTTCCTCGTATTTCAATCTTTTTATATTTTTAAGATAGGTTGTTCTTGAAATTAGTCTCCCTCTCATTACAGGTAGTCCCCGAATTACGAGCGCTCTGATCTACGAGGTTCCAGACTTACGAGCTGGCGAATTTTTGGAAAAAACGCAAAAAATACTGAGTTTTCATGTGTTTTTTCACAACAGTTAGTTAGATAAACATATAGACACACGTTTCCGATCATTTTTATGCACTCATAAGCAGTTTTTGGATGAAAATAGAGTGTTTGTAGTCGCGCTAGCGAAACCGTTCCAATTTACGAGCGAATTTCCGGATTTACGAGAGACATGGCGGCCGTTCCAAATTACGAGATTTCCGGTTTACGAGCGCCTCGTTGTAACGGATCTCGCTCGTAAATCGGGGACTACCTGTACTGCCTTGACCGTGTCCCAGACCATGGTGGGGTTTACTTGCCCATCGTTATTATCTTTTATACATTCCCTTATTTCATTTCTAATCTCCTTTGTTGTGGTTTCATTATTAAGGATACCTACATTTAGGCGCCATATTGTTGTTTTAGGTCTATTGGATAGGCTGATGGATAGATAAATAACATTATGGTCAGAGATATCAGACGTTCCAATTAAGCATTCCTTCACTTTAGATCTATCTATGGTGTTCATCAGGAACAGGTCGATCCTAGAGTGAACTTTGTGTGTAGAGGAGTAGTGAGTGTATTCTCTTTCCTTTATATGAAGGTCCCTCCAGACATCAAACATTCCCATCTCCCTGATCAGAATATTTAAATCTTTTGACCTACTAGTTTTTTGCTTTTTATTGCTTGTTGTATCTAGAGTAAAATTAGGGATTGTGTTCCAGTCACCGGCACAAATAAGAACTCCTTCACTAAAAGAGATAATGGTGTCAAAGAGCGTTTTTAAGAAGGTTCTGTCACTCTCTGGAGGTACATATACATTAACAATCGTAACAATGACATTATCAATCCTTCCCTTTATAATAACAAACCTACCCTCTTTGTCACCCTTCTCAGATATCAGTTCAAAGTTCAGTGAGTTAGAAATTAGGGTGAGAACCCCCCTCTTTCTACTGTTTCTACAAGAGCTATAAAATGTGTTTGAGTAACCAAATGATTTGAACTTTTCATGTTCTTGTTTAGACATATGTGTCTCTTGTAAAAGAGCAATTTTCACCCCATCTTTTTTCAGCTTAGCTAAGACCCTTTTTCTTTTCACTGGACTACTCAGTCCATTTACATTCAAGGAAGCGACTTTTAGATTATATGACATTAATATAAAGAGTTACCTTGACTGATTTGACCCCTGAGCCCAGAACACAAACTGTAATAAACACAAAAGGAACACAAATAGAACAACAAAAAGAACACAAATAGAATACAAAATAACAGACTGACTTCCAAGGTGAGAAGAGCCTCCCTCTTCTCACTCGTGACCCCGTTGGCAAGTCGAGGGTTAAACCTCTCAGGCTGAGAGGGCCCAAAAAGGACAGTGAAAGCGTCTTTAGGAAAAAACACGTCCATCCTATTAGTCCAACGTAAAAATAAAATAAACAGTGTCCTCTCCCACGAAGTAATAAATCAGAGCCTACTTACAGTAGTGATGAGTTGCAGTGACGTGCGGTGAGGTTCATGGCTGGTGAGGCACACTGACTTCATCACAGTCAGATCTTATATACATGAACCCTACAGAGTAGTGTATTCGCCATTTGATTGGAAGCAGTTAACGGGTTGTGTTTAAAATTTCATATCAGCAATCTTTACACATACAAACAAACAATGGTGAGTCCAGCTAACAACAAACAACAACACAAACCCACACCCCACTGAACATAAGAGGATCTGCGGTGGAAGTCATCTCCATCTACAACTACTTGGGTGCACAGTACACAATGAATGACTACATCAGCTGGAGCAACAACACCACCAGCCTGATCAACAAAGGTCATCGGAGACTCTACTTCCTCAGACAGCTGAGACGAGCTGGTCTGAGAAGCTCAGTCCTCACCTCCTTCTACAGGTGTGCAGTGGAGAGCATCCTGTGCTCCAGCATCAACATGTGGCATGGAGGCTGCACAGAAGATGTTGGAGTCAGTCTCCCCACTATCACAGACATCTACACCTCCAGATGCAGGAAGAGGGCCACCTGCATCATGAAATACCCCACTCACCCAGCACACTCACTCTTTGCCCCACTCCCCTCAGGACGGAGTTTGAGGAGCATCAAGTGTAGAACCACTAGACTGAGGAACAGCTTCTACCCCGAGGCTGTTAGACTCATGAATATCTAACCAGAATAATCACTGTCAAATATCACATAATGTTGCTGCTGATCTGTTTCATGTTGCTGTGTTCATTCGTGCCCATCTGCTCATACAGACTCATGTTCGTGCTGCTGTTTGGAGTGTTTTTTTTCTATGATATTAGTGATTAGTGTTTTGTTAGTTGATGTTTTTCTTAGTTGATGTTTTTCTTAGTTCATATCTTAGATGTTATTACTGTTCTTCTTTTACATTTTATTGTTGGATGTAACTGGGACCCTGTATATATATATATATATATATTATATATATAATATATATATTTAATATTTATATATATATCTGTGTATATATTGTCTTGTTTCATCATCACATGTACCACATGTTGTGCCAATGACAATAAAGATCATTCTCTGACCTAATACAAACCGTAGCACACAAAAAAGCACATTTAATTTGGAGAAAAAATATATTTTAGTCTTACCTTAAGTTTACTTATAAATGAAGTCCATGCGCCGCTCCTTCTGAACAAAGGCGTCGATGACTTTTTTGTAGAAGTCTTCCTTCTTGGCTTTCAGTTTTAAAAGTCTCTCTGCTTCGATGGAGATCAGTGAAAGAGAAGAAAGCCTTCCTTGATCAGTCCTGTTTCGACTGCATGTTTTTATTCTTTTCAGCGCTGAGAATGACCGCTCCACCGATGCTGTGGTAGCTGGAACAGTGAGCACTAGCTGAAGCAACTTTGTCGCTTCAGGAACAGTTGGAATGAGATCTTTCTGGACCAAAAACCTGAGAAGCTGTGCAGGAGATTTACATTCATCTCTCACTGTTTGTGAACCATACAGTCCAATGAGATCCGCCTTCAGTTTCACCAAGTCAAAGAATTTGGCATATTTTGACAGGCTCTGCAGTTTTGCGTCATCAAAACTTTGTGACATTTCACTGAATTTTGTGCAATCCACCAAACCAAGAAAAGCCAGCTCCCCAAAATGATCAAACCTAGCCTTCATCTGATTGTTGATGTTATCCATAATGTTACTGAACATCTGTCTTCGATTATTTCTGGTCGGCTGTCTGGTTCCACTCTCTGTCAGGCCAAGTTCTTCACATTTCCTCTCAAACCGGTCATAGAAACTGTCGAACTCCAGTCCAATGCGAGTGAGAGCTGCAACCGTGTCACGGATGCGTGCAAGACAATATTCAATGTCCATCATTTTGTTCTGCAGCACTCTGAAAAGTGCATCAGTTACACTGAAAATGTCCTCATATGCCAGTAGGAGAAAGCATGTGGATGTTTTTGACAGCCACCGATCGTATCCTGCTGCCATCATCAGCGTGTCATTGTCCCAGCCATCAGGATTTTCTATGATGATCTGAAATAGGGCCCGCAGATCCTTTTGGTACATGCTTATTGTCTGCAGCAGCCTGGAGTTAGAGCTCCATCTTGTTGGCGTTGCTCTGGGTAACCGGCGCTTGACAATATTGTCCAGCAAGTGAGTGCGTTTTGTGGACTTGTTGAAAAATGACGCTAGTCCCTCAGCTGTTTTAAAAAATATACGACACTCGGGCATGCACTTAGCTGAATGCAACAGCACCAAGTTCAGCTTGTGTGCGTAACAGTGCGTAAACATGGCTTCGGGCACTTTTTCTTTAATTTTAGCTTGCACGCCATTAAGTTCTGATGCCATGACAGCGGCTCCATCATAGGTCTGAGCTACAAGCTTTTCAGTACAGTCATACTTCTCCAACACTCCCAGGACATATTCAGCAACGGCAGAAGCACGTCTGTCCTCACTCACATCATCAAAGCCCAAGAAGGCCTCCTTCACCTCACAGTCCACTTCAGTTGTAGCCACATAACGCAGTATGACAGAGATCTGAGCCTTGTTTGTGACATCTGTGCTCTCATCAACTTCTACAGCAACAAATGGGGCTGCACTGATTTCATTTTTAATGTCATTCCTGATTACATCACCGACTGCTTCAATTAAATCATTCTGTATTCTGTTAGACAAGCCAGAAAATACAGTAGATGTCTCCAGATGTCTAGCTAGCCTGTCATTATTTTCAGCTAAAACATGCAATAATTCAACATAGTTGCCACGATTGGCAGAGCCTGCACTTTCATCATTTCCACGAAAAGCTAGCTGCTGCTTTGCTAGGAAGCAGGTGGCCTTGATCAGATATTTTAAAATTTCTCTGTTTTCTTTTACCTTGGCGTTGTGGATGCTGATGTTGAGTCGTTGCTGTTCGTCCAAAGCCAAGTCAATCCTGGACATCCCGAACGTTTTTAGCGCAATCTGACTTTGAATATGGGTGGCCGACTGCTCATGTTTATTGAGGCTTCTTGGCAAATTTTTCAGGTCACAATATCCCATCCGAGTCCAGACATTGTCAGAAGTTGAGAAAAGCAGGCAGGAGTAGCAGAAAAGGCGGTTTCTTGCTGGACATCCACACAACCAGCTTTTTCGTGTGTACCACTCTGTTTTAAAAGAGCGAGACTTATGTCCCGTAGTCTGAAGAAGACCTTTTAGCTCCGGTGTTGGTCGTCCTTTTAATAATACTTCCTGCTTGGACTGAAAATCCAATTGAGAAAATTGTTTTAGTTTACTAATGTACTCCTCCATTGCAAAATTATAGCTAATATCCAATCTGTCACGCTTCCTCCTTCAACGGTGCGGAGCAGGTGCTGCTGAGTGGGCAATAGCCCCTCCTCCTCCTCCTCCTCCTGTACTACAGAAGCTGCGAGCAGCAGTGCGGCGCGCCGCGATCAGCAACTCACAAACGTTTATGATCACTGATCTGTCACGCTCCCTCCTTCAACGGTGCGGAGCAGGTGTTGCTGAGTGGGCACTGGGCATAGCCCCTCCTCCTCCTCCTCCTCCTCTGCTACAGAAGCTGCGAGGAGCCAAGAGGCGCGCCGCGATCAGCAACTCACAAACGTATGATCACTCAGCAAAAAAAAAAAAAAAACACGTTACAGTATTTAAAGAAAAATAAGAAAAAAATGGTGATTTTGATTAAAAAATAACTTAAAACTGGTTTAGTGTTAAGTAAAATAAGTTTATAATACAAATCAAAGGATAAATACAATAATTACATTATTTTTTTTCCTTTTTTTTCCATGATGACAGGGGAGGCACGGCCTCACTTGCATCCCCTGACCGCACGTCACTGGTGCGTGTAATGACTTCACTCAAACTTATTTTTCAGAGCGGTGCTAGGCACCGCCAAAAGCTTTCTGTTTCATCTCTTACCAAAAAGGCTACAAGGTCAGTTTGCCCTCAACTGAACACAACAACTTCACTCCCTTTTCAGAAGAACTGCAAGGCTTGAAGTGAGATGGGCAATATGCAACCATTCATCAAAGACTAGTTTCTCCAAGAAGGATGGGCCCTTTGTCCTTCAAAGAAACTCAGGGCCTTTGAAGCAAAGCCACACAAACCCCCCACTTCAAGGCTAGTTTAATGAATACATCTTGACTAGGGATGGGAATATTTAAGAAATTATCAATATCAATTCCTTTATCAATATCATTTATCGATTCAATTCCTTATCAATTCTGTTATCAATTCTCATTGGGTTAGGCAAAAAAATATAGTACACCATTTGTGTGCATGAAGTATTTAATGCTCTTTCACCAGAACAAAAATAGAACTTTTATGAAAAAATAATTCCTAATTAACATTATTAAGGGGCTGTCCATGGTTGGAATGGGTGAAAGGCTTCTATACAGTTGGACTTCTGTCTCTTCCTCAAAAAGTTCTTCTAGGGCTGTCTCTTTTTGCTGCTTTACAGGAGGCATCTGAAATTATTGACATAACCACAACTTGTAATTCACAAGTTTCAATTTTAAAATAGTGTAATAATCCATGCAATCTATCATCTTTCATTACAAAAAACAAAACTTACATAGTTATCATCTTCATCCTCTTCTGCCTCCCTCTGTGTCTCTCCCTCTGCGTCTCTCCCAGCTCTGCCAGCAGCACAAGTTTCAATTTTAAAATAAATAGTGTAATAATCCATGCAATCTATCATCTTTCATTACAAAAAACAAAACTTACATAGTTATCATCTTCATCCTCTTCTGCCTCCCTCTGCGTCTCTCCCAGCTCTGCCAGCAGCACAAGTTTCAATTTTAAAATAAATAGTGTAATAATCCATGCAATCTATCATCTTTCATTACAAAAAACAAAACTTACATAGTTATCATCTTCATCCTCTTCTGCCTCCCTCTTCGTCTCCCAGCTCTGCCAGCTTCAGAAGAAATTCACCATTAAAAACACTGAGCAGCAAAAAAAGCTCTCACAACAGAAAGAGGCTACAATGAAACACACTGAACAAAAATATAAAACAACACTTTTGTTTTTGCTCCCATTTCTACGGTGGCATTTTTAGGTCTGTTGTGTGTTAATATCGTCATCCTGAAAGCTAAGTGTGCTAGCAACAGCCTCTGAGCCAGCCAGACTCCGGCAATCCTCGTCAGCTAAATGTTATTACATGAGATGGAGATTATTTATACAACACAGTGGAAGCAGTAAAGCAAAAAAGTAACAAGTGACAGGAACTGGAGGAGTTTAACGTTACGTGCTGCAACATTTAAACAGAGGAGGACGCTAGTTTGTTAGCTCCGCTTCCACCACCACGAAGCAGCGTCACGAAGCAGCGTACGAAGCAGCGTGTTAAAGACGGTACATTTGTACAAACTCACCTCATTCTGAGTGCTCAAATGCTTCTCTCTGCATGTTAGAAGTATTTCCGCCCTTTATTGTAATCGACGCTTAGCATGTGTTGCAAGTAGACCTGGTTTCGTCTTCGCTTTTTCCTTGACGCCATGTTGATACGGCGCATGTCTGTGATGTCATCACGTAAATGCGTCACCACGTCGAGTCAGTAGAACGAGTCAGAGAACCGATAAACTGAATCGTTAAGACAAGCAGCCTACAATTCCAGATAATTGAACTCTAAAGTCAGAGTCAGAGAGTCTTTATTGTCATATGCACCGCATGTAGTACATGTGATGAAATGAGATTATGTACACAGGGTCCCAGTTACATCCAACAACAAAAATTTAAGAGAAAAACAGTAATAACATCTCTCAAAGAACCGGTTCTTGGTTCTTTAGAAGAACCGGTTCTCAATTCCCATCCCTAATCTTGACACTAAACTAAAATGTTTTCTCTCACAAGTGTTGCATTTTGAGTGATCATTGTGTAATAGCGGCTTTCAGAGATGTTAAACTTCCACCTTCTAAGCCCAGAATAATTGAAAAAATGGATTTGAAACGTTTTTGTGAACAGTCATTCCTCTGGGATCCATCTCACTTTGACTGGTAGCGTATTCTACTAACTGATGATGTGAACACTTCCTGGAACTATTTTCGTAATAGTTCCATTTATTTTGTGAGCAAACAAGCTCCTTTGCAGGCAAATCCGACCCAAATCCGATAAATTTTTTTCCCCATCTGACCCATATCCGATTTTTTAATGACAGTCTGAACGCGGCAAATCCGAATTTTTCAAATCCGACCCAGGCCGTTTCAGTATGTGGTTTTAAATCGGATATGTATCCGATGTTTTCAAAGCGACTGCAGTGTGAACGCTCATGTGACTTACATCTGACTTTTGCACAGCATTGGTCCTGTTAGTAGATTGGTTCTGCTAGCAGCTTAGTCCTGTTAGTAGAGTGGTTCTGCTAGCATCATGGTCCTGTTAGTAGAGTGGTTCTGCTAGCAGCATAGTCCTGTTAAGTAGCGTGGTTCTGCTAGCAGCATGGTCCTGTTAGTAGACTGGTTCTGCTAGCCGCATAGTCCTGTTAAGTAGTGTGGTTCTGCTAGCAGCATGGTCCTGTTAGTAGAGTGGTTCTGCTAGTAGCATGGTCCCGTTAGTAGAGTGAATGTTTTCATAGGAAAAATAAAATGTGCACAAATGTACAGGAGGTGCTTCACATCTGCTACAAACATTCTGGCCTCTAACTCCTCCACCTGTTAAAGAAATCTTACATTTTAATATCGGTATGTTTTGAAAATGGAACATTGTTTGTGCAAATGATCTCAGACTTGATCAGCGTCGTCTTCTCAAACATCTGGAGCAACAGCCACAAAATAATTCAAGTTGTTTTTTTTCTAAATGTTTAAACTGACATTTCTCCTACTTGTATACAGATGGTTAGTACACCAGTCTGAGTGATCCCTACAATATGGTACTGTACTTTACAAAAGAAATACTCCTTGTACGTGTTAGCCTGGTTAAATCCAGACTCTTGTCCTACACTTTGCTTCGTACTAGGGTCTGGAGTTTCTCCTAGAGAACCGATTCTTGCTGGAGGCGTGGCCTCTGGTGAGGAACAAAACCATTGGATCTGATTTTACCCAATCGTTAACGTTTGGCCGTGACGTATGTTGCGCGGAGCAGGGGGTCCACATGAGTGGACACGGAGCAGGCTAACTGCTCAGATAAACAGCTCAGAAACCACTCGGTGGATATTTTTTCTGCTACCAGTGTGTAATTATATGGCTCTAATTTACTGACTGTTGGCCTGGATGAAACATTTGAGATAAAATTCGATTTTTTATAATTTATTTTCGTAGCGCTCCGAGGCTGTTTGGAAAATTCAAACCGAAACAATTTAAATCCAGCAGATTTGACCATTTTGTGAATTGATTTAGGAACTGTTAAGCTCAGGAACACTTCTGATATAACGTCAGCTAAGAAATATATTTTTTCTCAGCAAAGAAATAATAGTTTTTACCGTGTTTTCTTGTAAATTCCTTCGTGCCGGCAGCCATTTTTATATAGATATATTTATTAGATTTTTTTCACAAAGAAAAAGACAAAAAGAGACACACATACAAACAAAACAAAACAACAGCAAAAAAAACAGCAACAACAACATAATACAAAACAAAAAGCTCAGCATTGCAGTAAAATATAATAAGGGAAATGCATACTTCAATTACTAGAAAGTCCAGCTCTAAACATCTATAAATGCTTGAGCTAAGATAGTAGACACGTGTCCCTCAGAGTAGTCCAAGAAGGGCTTCCATATGCGTCTAAAAATGTCAGTCTTGGAATGAGCAAGGCATGTTAGAAAGTCAAGTGGAATATATTCCAAAATGAGTTTTTTCCATCCAGAAATGGCAGGGGGCTTATTAGAAATCCATTGTAACAAAAATATTTTTCCGAGCACAGAAAGTTAGAACATTATACAACTTACTTTTGTTTGAATTTTTAACATGTTTGTTTGGTAGACCAAGGAGAAGAGAGACTGGGTCGAGGTCAATATCGGTTTTGATAATTTTCTTTATCTCAACCAAAATAGATTTCCAGTATATCTGGATCTTGGGACATGACCAAAGACAGTGTGTAAGGCTGCCTTCATGTATTTTACATTTAGGGCACAATGACGAGGATCCTGGTTTAAACTTAGACACTCGGTTTGGAGCCAAGTGAGCTCTATGTAATAATTTAAGTTGTAATGCCCAAGAACGATTACAAATGGAAATTTTTCCGGCAGAGTTCCAAATACTACTCCATGTTTCATCAGTGATCTCGACGTTCAGTTCCTCTCCCCAGGCCTGAGCCAGAGTGGATAGATGACTCTTATCACATTTCAGTGTTTTATAGCACATACTAAGTGACACTTCACGAGCTCCAAAAAACAAATTTTCAATGCTCGAAACTTCAATGTCCCTAAATAATGTTGTTTCTTTTTTAACAAAATCTCTTAACTGAAAAAAGCGAAAGAGGTTATTTTTCGCTATTCCAAACACTTCCATAACTTGATTAAAAGACATAAACACCCCTTCCTTAAAAAGGCAGCCCAGAGAGGAAATACCCTTAGCTCCCCACTCTCCAAAGCCTGCATCTAACATACCAGGAAGAAAATCAGGATTCTGAATAAAGGGTATAAAGGGTGATGTTTTCCCAGTTCTTCCCTCGATATGTTGAACCGCCCTCCAAGCCCTAACTGTATTCACAGTAATTGGATTATTACAACATTTATGTACTGTTTTCATAGTTTTAACAAAAATTAGACTTTTAAGAGGACAGTCACATAATGAGGCTTCTATGTCAAGCCACACTGTGGATGGATTCTCAGATATCCATTCCCGGACATTAGGGCTGTGCGATATGACGATATATATCGTGGGGACGAAAGAAACGTGTCTATCGTGCTACTTTCCTTCTATCGTCTCTATCGTGATAAATAAGAATAAAAAAATAACTGTCGCAAATAAGCTTCATATTGTGGTTTTGCGAGATGACGGCGCGGCTTTATGTTTGACGCACGCGCGGGTTTGCGACACATGCTTTACGTGGTTAAACTCGAGAGCAACAGAGACGCAGGCGCATGAAGCCGGTGTCTCAACCATAGATCTCAACAAGGAGAAAACAGCTGCACAGGCAGCCCAAGAAGAATAACTTTTACCAAAAAGAGGGGGAAGCTCACCTTGTTAGCTTCCATTATTTCGCTCCGCTGAAACTCGGAGACAAAATGGGTCCAGAGGACACGAACCCAGAGTCCAACCGAGTCCGAACTCGGGTCCAGTTAACCAATACAAAACAGACCAGAGACACAACAGAACCGCAATCAAACGCAACGTTTTCTCTTTTCTGTTTCTTGCTTTGTTTACTCAAACTTCAGAGCGGATTTCTTCTTCGTGAGTTTCATTAGCAGCTGTTGTTTTACCGCCACCTGCAGGAAAAATTTGGACCAAAGTAGAAAAGGAGTTGTTTGTTTGTTTGTTAGTTTATTCATTTTATAAAATGAAATACAACAATTAACGTATTCATAATAGAAAAAAAATAATAAAATGAAAGGTAGCAGATGAAGAATAAATCTTATTAAATCTGCTCCTTATTCATCTAATAACAGTTCAAACAATATTTTCTATAATAACAAAATAAGTAAATAACTCAGTCAATTTTCAATTCACATATATCACACATTAAATTAGATTCATTTATATTTTTTTTAGCAATTCATTTTTTACCAGTTTCTTAAATACAAGGAATGATTTGGCTTCCTTAACATTTGTCATTTGGCATTAAGTCATTCCATAATCGTACTCCTTGAATTAAGGTAGATCTTAGGTAGATCTAGTTTCTACTTTGGTCCAAATTTCCTTGTTCTTTTTGTTCACATTCTTATAAATGTAACTATCTGTAGTAAAATAATAAAATAAAAAAACTTTGGTCCAAATTTTTGCTGTACACACACACACACATCGTGTTGTATATATCGTGATATATATCGTTATCGTGATATAAAAAAGTCCATATCGTGATATATGATTTTTTCCATATCGCCCAGCCCTACCGGACATATAATATAAGAGAACTCAACTGGTATTGTTTAATGTCCGGAAAAGCTAAGCCTCCCTTCTCTCTTGGTAACTGCAGTGTTGACATTTTTATGAATGCTCTTCTTTTGGCCCAAATAAAGGAATTAAACCAACTTTTTAGTTTTTGAATCCACTTCTGAGTAAATAAAACGGGTATCATCCTAATTGGGTATAATAAGCGAGGAAGGACGTTCATCTTAAGGAGCGAAATCCTGCCCATCCAAGATAGAGGAAGATAGTTCCAACGTTCAAGGTCTAGTTTAATTTGTGTAAATAGTGGGATAAAGTTGGTTTTAAACATCTGATCAAAAGAAGGTGTTATAAATATACCAAGATATTTAAATCCTGCAGGAGACCACCTAAAGGGGGAATCAGGTATATGAAGTTGTTTACCCAGAGGCATGGCCTCGGACTTAGAAAAATTTATTTTATATCCCGAAAATGAACCAAACTGATTAATAATTGTAATGACTCTTCCAACCGAGGTGGAAGGTCTGGAGATAAATAACAGAACGTCGTCGGCATATAAAGAGATTTTATGGGTCCCCTTATCAGTATTGATACCGAGTATGGTAGGGTCGCTACGAATTGCTTCAGCTAATGGTTCAATTGCAAGAGTAAATAAAAGAGGTGAAAGAGGACAGCCTTGCCTGTTCCCCCTTGCCACTTCAAAATTTCTGGACCTAAGCCCATTTGTAATAACTGCAGCTAGGGGACAGCTGTAGAGGACTTTAATCCACCTGCATCATGAAAGACCTCACTCACCCAGCACACTCACTCTTTGCACCACTCCCCTCGGGACGGAGGTTGAGGAGCATCAAATGTAGAACCACTAGACTGAGAAACAGCTTCTACCCTGAGGCTGTCAGACTCATGAATAAATAAATAATAAGAATAAACACTGCAAAATGTCACATCATGCTGATACTGATCTGTTTCTTGTTGCTGCGTTCATCTGTGACCATCTGCTCATGTTCGTGCTGCTGTTTATAATGATGTTTTTCTACTACATTAGGGCTTAGTGTATTACTAGCTGATGTCTCTCTTAGTTAATCCTAGATGTTATTATTGTTTTTCTCTTGCATTTGTTGTTGGATGTAACTGGGACCCTGTGTACATAATCTCGTTTTCAACACATGTACTACATGCGGTGCAAATGACAATAAATTCTCTCTGACTCTGACTCTCTCTAAAATTGGAACCCAATCCAAATTGATGCAGAGTATGAAAAAGATATGGCCATTCCACGCGATCGAACGCCTTCTCTGCATCCAAGGAGATCACAAGACCATCCATCGCCCGCTGCTGGCACATCTGAATAACATTTAAAACACGTCTGAGATTATTACAGGAATTACGACCCTTAATAAAACCTGTTTGGTCTATCCCTACCAATAAGGGTAACATGTTTTCCAGACGCATTGCTAAAATTTTGGAAAGTATTTTTAAATCTACATTAAGTAATGAGATGGGTCTATAGGAGTCACAATTTTCTGGAGGTTTAGACTTCTTAAGAATTAAGGATATATTAGCTTCCCGAAGTGAAGGGGGGAGGGTACCGATACCTAAAGAGTCATTCAACATAGATAAATAAGGCTTTGATAGCAGATCAGTAAATGTTTTATAAAATTCTGAGGTAAGCCCATCCGGGCCCGGTGCCTTCCCTCCCTGAAGTGATCTGATGGCTCTCTCCACCTCTGCTTCTGAAATTTCTTCATTTAGGTCTCTCTTTTTGCTTTCTGTCAAGTTAGGTAGCTTAATTTAAAAAAAAAACGTTTCCATTAAAGATTGAAAATTCTCACATTGTTCAGATTGGTATAGATTTTTGTAGAATTCATAGAAAGCTGCATTTATTTTCTCTGGATCTGTTAGACAAGAGCCCCTCCGGTCAGAAATTGAAGCAATTGCCTGGGTGGACCTCCGTTTTTTTGTGAGATAGGAAAGGTATTTACCTGGCTTGTCCCCATATTCAAACAGTCTTTGTTTAGCAAATTTGATTTTGTCTGTAGCATTCTGCGTCAGTAATGTATTCAGCGAACACCGGATGGCATTGAGCTCCCCCAATTTAGACTTTAAAGGTTTTTTTTACATATTCTTCCTCCGCAAGTCGAAGTTTCCTTTCTAGTATTTTTTGTTGTTCTGCATTTCTTCGTTTTTTGCTGCTCATATATGATATTATTATTCCTCTACTAAATGCCTTAGCTGTGTCCCAGAGCAAGGAGGGGCTGCTAGCAGAGGGTGAATTAATAGCAATGAAATGTTTGAATTCTGTTCTAAAATATTCTGTAAATTTTCCATCCTTTAAAATTAAGGGATTTAATCTCCAGTTATAGGATTGGACTCTAACGTTTTTAACAATATAATTTAAGTATACTGCAGCATGGTCGGAAATAACAATGTGTCCTATTTTACATGAAGCAACTTGACTTAAAATAATTTTAGGGAGAAAAAAATAATCAATACGTGTGTGGCATTTGTGGGGGTTGGAATAAAAAGTAAATTATTTTCCAGCAGGATGAAGTTTTCTCCATACATCCACAAACCCCGCCTCTTCAAAAAGATCAAAAATCTGTTTTGATTTCCCTGAAGTGGGAAGATGGCTAATGGGGAGCCTGTCAATCAATGGATTTTTAAGACAGTTGAAATCACCTGCTGCAATAACATTTTCAAGGGAAAAACCTACAAGTTTTGCCATTATTTCTGTTAAAAAATTAATAGGATGTCCTGGTGGAAAATAAACATTCAATATGGCAAATTCATCCCCATTTATCATTGCCCTAAGAAGTACATATCTTCCATTTGTGTCTCTAATACATTCTATGACTTTAAAGGCACAGATTTTTTGATAAGAATTGCAACTCCTCTACTTTTACTAGTAAAGGAGGAAAAAAAAACATGTTCAAAGCCACATTGTTGCAATTTTAAATGTTCACAATCATTTAAATGTGTCTCCTGCAGTAGGGCAATATCTACATTTTCCTTCTTAAGAGCTAAGAGGACCTTTTTTCTTTTAATTGGTGAATGGCTTCCCTTAATGTTCCATGTGCATATTTTTAACATTTATAATCTAAAGTTATACTGTAATACCATCCAAAAAAGAAAAGAAGAAAAAAAAGAAAGTTACATATGGGTACTGAAATATGCTGAGCTGAAGAAAAAAAACAACCAAAACCAACAGGTAAAAACAACAAGAAAAACAAAAAATTGGCTTTCCAGGCACGCTTCCCCCCTAAAAAGAAAACAGGGGGCCATCTTTCTTTAACCAAACAAGTGTACATCATCGCCCAGATGATAATACACACAGGTAAACAAACCCAAAAGAGAGAGTCCATCACCTCTCCATCGTTGTTGCGCACCACTAAAGTTCATATAATAAAAAAATATATATATAGCTGAGCAGAGCTATATCAAAATAGATCATAATCATAGTTACTCACGGTCGTTGTGATTTATGAAGCGTTCAGATATCAGGCCCCTGACACCGTCCGGTCCAGAGCGTTTCACTTTAAGCTGATGGCTAGTCAGCCCAAACTGTCCATAAATTCCATGGCTTTATCTGGAGAAATAAAAATCTTTACTTCCCCATCGCGCACAATCCTCAGCCTGGCCGGGTATAGAAGGGAGTATTGGATGTCTGCCTCCTTCATCCGTCGCTTCACCTCGTCGAATTCCTTCCGTCTGCGCACGGTGTCTGCCGAGAAATCCTGGAAGAACATTATCCTGGAGTTCTGGTACATCAGGGGCTGGTCTCCACTCCCCGCACGCCGTGCGGCTTCAAGTACTTGCTGCTTGTCCCAGTAGTTGTGAAACGTGATCAGCACAGGTCTTGGTCTCTGTGAAGGTCCAGGCTTTAAAGCCTGTGTGCGGTGCGCCCCCTCCAACTTGATCCGACCGCTCTTGGTCTCGATATGCAGAAACTCAGGCAGCCATTTTTCAAAGAATTTTAAAACTCCAGGGCCAGCCTCTATACCTTCTTTCAAACCAAGCACCCGAATGTTCTTTCTCCTGCCTCTGTTTTCCGTGTCCTCAAGTCGTTGTGCCATCACAAGAGTCTCTTTTTCCAGCTTTTTTATGCGAGTTGTAGCCTGGTCTAGGCCTTCCTCCTGAGCTACAATCCTCTCTTCCATATCTGTAGTGCGTCGGCCCAACTCCTTTATCTCCGCGGCCTGGTTCTTAAGCAGTTCAGCCAGAATGTCTACTTTTTGGGAGATAACTGCCGAAATATTCCCGGTAATTTCTTCAATGACTTGTCGGAGAGCCGGGTCGAGTGTGACGGTCCCGCTAGCAACTGGTAGCCCCGCAGCTAGCTCCGTGTTAGCCGCGCTACCTGCGTTAGCCAGTTGAGACTCTGCGTCGTCGGCCTTGTTGTTTTTCTTCGCGGTTCTAGGCGGCATTGTGCTGGAATAAGTCACGGAAGGCTTGTCGACGGTCGGATAATCACATTTAAGTCTTGTTTGCATTGTATTCTGCCCAACTACGAAGCATATGGTGCACAGCTCAACGAAGCTGACTACTCACTACGCCGCCATCTTGGAAAAAAAAAAAATGGCCAGCAGCCATTTTAAGCAGGGCAAACTGACGACGTCGGTCGACGTCGTTCAAAACTCCGCCTTCTGTTCTCTGATTGGTCCGGAAACTCCGCCTTCTGTTCTCTGATTGGTCCGGTCAAAAATCTGCCAGCGAAATCCTTGTCTATGGGAGAAGTCCCAGACGGAGCAGTGAAGGGAAAATAGAATTGAGCGGAGCTGCGTAGGAAGGCGAGGGCCAGGTTAAGTACGTGTTAGTACTTTTAAAAATAGTGTTGTACTCAGTGGTAAAGAGTTCCACATATTGACCTGTAGGTGGCATTATTTTCAAGGATAGCACACTTTGATCTTTGCCCTCCAAAATAAAAGTGATTGTTTTGACGTTTGCATCTTCTTGTGCAGCTTGACCTGAAATACGACGTGGGTGGAGGGGAGAAGTTCGACTCTCTTACGGACTTGGTGGAGCACTATAAAAAGAACCCCATGGTGGAAACTCTAGGTACGGTGCTTCAGCTCAAACAGGTTCGTCTTGTTTCCTTCCAGTCTGCAGAGTAGAACGGCTTTCTGTTCATAAGGAGCATTTTGTAAACGAGTCCGGCCTTCTCCCTCGTCCACAGCCCCTAAACACCACTCGTATCAACGCAGCAGAGATCGAAAGTCGAGTTCGGGAGCTGAGTAAACAAGCAGATGCCACTGACAAGTTCAAGCAAGGCTTCTGGGAAGAGTTTGAGGTGAGTTCTTCTGGTGGGGAGGACACAGAGCTTTGGTCCAGGTCTTCACCGAGCTAAATGCTCACGGAGGTGCCCAGGTGTCTGTGGACAATATGGCCATGGCAGGGAATAGAACCTGCGACTTCCTGGTCCCAAGTCAGCTGCCCTTCCACTGCTCCACAGGGACTTGAAATGTCGGGTCCAAGCATGTTAAATGCTGTAAAAAAGTTTGAAAAGTGACTTTAGATTTCTTTTCCTGTTCAGACCTTGCAGCAGCAAGAGTGCAAACTTCTGTACAGCCGCAGAGAGGGACAGAGAGCAGAGAACAAGAACAAGAACCGATACAAGAACATCCTGCCCTGTGAGGAATCCACCCTGCTTTCCACAGATCAAACACCTCTACAGAGTTTTATGAACCACCTAACCACCGTACTGTTTGCTTCTGTCGACAGTCGACACCACGCGTGTGAAGCTGGCTGATGGGGACCCTGATGAACCCGGCTGTGACTACATCAACGCCAACATCATCACGGTACGACCAGCTGCAGACGCTTTAACGAGCTGCTGAGCACGACGACGTGTGACGTTCAATGCTCTCCTGTTGTTTGTAGCTTTGACTGTTGTGAGACTCCAACAGAACCAGGCTCAGGGCTCTGAACAGAAACATTCACACATTATAAAAGACAGAAAGTTCTCTCTCTCAGGAAGCACTCTTCATCACAGTCTCTCATCCTGAGCAAGAACACAGGTGACAGTGGGAAGAAAAACTCCCTTTAACAGGAAGAAACCTCCAGCAGAACCAGGATCAGGACAAGCGAACATCTTCGACCAGCTAGGTCTGAGAGGACAGGAAGTAGAAACAGACACAGAATGACAGGTCCAGGTGTACTTTCTATAGTCCAGGTGTACTTTCTATAGTCCAGGTGTACTTTCTATAGTCCAGGTGTACTTTCTATAGTCCAGGTGTACTTTCTATAGTCCAGGTGTACTTTCTATAGTCCAGGTGTACTTTCTATAGTCCAGGTGTACTTTCTATAGTCCAGGTGTACTTTCTATAGTCCAGGTGTACTTTCTATAGTCCAGGTGTACTTTCTATAGTCCAGGTGTACTTTCTATAGTCCAGGTGTACTTTCTATAGTCCAGGTGTACTTTCTATAGTCCAGGTGTACTTTCTATAGTCCAGGTGTACTTTCTATAGTCCAGGTGTACTTTCTATAGTCCAGGTGTACTTTCTATAGTCCAGGTGTACTTTCTATAGTCCAGGTGTACTTTCTATAGTCCAGGTGTACTTTCTATAGTCCAGGTGTACTTTCTATAGTCCAGGTGTACTTTCTATAGTCCAGGTGTACTTTCTATAGTCCAGGTGTACTTTCTATAGTCCAGGTGTACTTTCTATAGTCCAGGTGTACTTTCTATAGTCCAGGTGTACTTTCTATAGTCCAGGTGTACTTTCTATAGTCCAGGTGTACTTTCTATAGTCCAGGTGTACTTTCTATAGTCCAGGTGTACTTTCTATAGTCCAGGTGTACTTTCTATAGTCCAGGTGTACTTTCTATAGTCCAGGTGTACTTTCTATAGTCCAGGTGTACTTTCTATAGTCCAGGTGTACTTTCTATAGTCCTGGTGTACTTTCTATAGTCCTGGTGTACTTTCTATAGTCCTGGTGTACTTTCTATAGTCCTGGTGTACTTTCTATAGTCCTGGTGTACTTTCTATAGTCCTGGTGTACTTTCTATAGTCCAGGTGTACTTTCTATAGTCCTGGTGTACTTTCTATAGTCCAGGTGTACTTTCTATAGTCCTGGTGTACTTTCTATAGTCCTGGTGTACTTTCTATAGTCCAGGTGTACTTTCTATAGTCCAGGTGTACTTTCTATAGTCCAGGTGTACTTTCTATAGTCCAGGTGTACTTTCTATAGTCCAGGTGTACTTTCTATAGTCCTGGTGTACTTTCTATAGTCCAGGTGTACTTTCTATAGTCCAGGTGTACTTTCTATAGTCCTGGTGTACTTTCTATAGTCCAGGTGTACTTTCTATAGTCCAGGTGTACTTTCTATAGTCCAGGTGTACTTTCTATAGTCCAGGTGTACTTTCTATAGTCCAGGTGTACTTTCTATAGTCCAGGTGTACTTTCTATAGTCCAGGTGTACTTTCTATAGTCCAGGTGTACTTTCTATAGTCCAGGTGTACTTTCTATAGTCCAGGTGTACTTTCTATAGTCCAGGTGTACTTTCTATAGTCCAGGTGTACTTTCTATAGTCCAGGTGTACTTTCTATAGTCCAGGTGTACTTTCTATAGTCCAGGTGTACTTTCTATAGTCCAGGTGTACTTTCTATAGTCCAGGTGTACTTTCTATAGTCCAGGTGTACTTTCTATAGTCCAGGTGTACTTTCTATAGTCCAGGTGTACTTTCTATAGTCCAGGTGTACTTTCTATAGTCCAGGTGTACTTTCTATAGTCCAGGTGTACTTTCTATAGTCCAGGTGTACTTTCTATAGTCCAGGTGTACTTTCTATAGTCCAGGTGTACTTTCTATAGTCCAGGTGTACTTTCTATAGTCCAGGTGTACTTTCTATAGTCCAGGTGTACTTTCTATAGTCCAGGTGTACTTTCTATAGTCCAGGTGTACTTTCTATAGTCCAGGTGTACTTTCTATAGTCCAGGTGTACTTTCTATAGTCCAGGTGTACTTTCTATAGTCCAGGTGTACTTTCTATAGTCCAGGTGTACTTTCTATAGTCCAGGTGTACTTTCTATAGTCCAGGTGTACTTTCTATAGTCCAGGTGTACTTTCTATAGTCCAGGTGTACTTTCTATAGTCCAGGTGTACTTTCTATAGTCCAGGTGTACTTTCTATAGTCCAGGTGTACTTTCTATAGTCCAGGTGTACTTTCTATAGTCCAGGTGTACTTTCTATAGTCCAGGTGTACTTTCTATAGTCCAGGTGTACTTTCTATAGTCCAGGTGTACTTTCTATAGTCCAGGTGTACTTTCTATAGTCCAGGTGTACTTTCTATAGTCCAGGTGTACTTTCTATAGTCCAGGTGTACTTTCTATAGTCCAGGTGTACTTTCTATAGTCCAGGTGTACTTTCTATAGTCCAGGTGTACTTTCTATAGTCCAGGTGTACTTTCTATAGTCCAGGTGTACTTTCTATAGTCCAGGTGTACTTTCTATAGTCCAGGTGTACTTTCTATAGTCCAGGTGTACTTTCTATAGTCCAGGTGTACTTTCTATAGTCCAGGTGTACTTTCTATAGTCCAGGTGTACTTTCTATAGTCCAGGTGTACTTTCTATAGTCCAGG
>JBBPBX010002045.1:46343-94675 GCA_038048925.1 Garcialebias charrua | reverse complement strand
AATACATCTATTTAAATTATAGAGGAACGTTTAAAGTGCACTTTGTGTAATGGCGTATTAGAGCTTGAGAGGTTGTGGGCTTGGGATTCTTGTAATTGATGGACCTTTATGAGATTTTTGATCGTAGAGGAACACATCTTCTCTAGCAGCATTTTGTCCGCTGATTTATCATGTAACTACAAATGAGAACATTCTGGATCAAGTCAGCCTTGTTTGTTGTGTTTGTACTATTTTACATCACTTTATAATGTATCTTTTTTTTAATATATATAATTTTTCCTATTTACTTTTCCTTTTATATGCTTTTATATGATTGCCAATTGTTCTCTACCTCATCTGTGTTCTTTGTTTAAAACAAGTCTCTCTTGTAAATGAGTCCTCGAGGCTCAATGAGACCAAACTGTGTAAATAATGGTTGAATGAATGATGGTATCAGACAATATCGCTGAGAGAATGAAGTGGCTGAGAAGAAAACTATGACCTGGTTTAGGCATCTGGGCAGTGGGCAAACTTCAGTGACTTAACCATGTTGAAGAATGGTCTTAAAACACGGTTCTGGTCTGGGTTTGAGTATGATTTTCCATGTTCTGTCAGAGTAGAAGCAGGAGTTGCAGAGTTTTTACCTCAATTAATTTTACAGCTATTTGGTAGCAGCTACTCATTCACAACACATGCAAAGTGCTAAGAAACCATGCAAGATTACACAAGATGTTGCATTATCCCATGTTATTTTTAAGATTTGACTAAAATAGCTTACCGGTAGACTCTGTCATTTCTCTACATGAGATGAACTTAGCTTAAACCGTCTGGCATAAGGGCGATAAGGCGAGCAATATGCATCTTTCAAAGAGTGCAAGGTCTTTAACTCACCCCTGCAATGGCAATAAAGCAATTAAATTCAGTTTATTTATATAGCACCAAAAGCAGATAGCATAATGCCTACAGGTGTGTTGAGGAAGATGCATTGAAATTATTTCTTGTGTATCAGTTTAAATTGTAAGTAACACACTGTATTATCAATGTAAACCCAAGATTTATAGATTTAACAGACCCCTTCAGTGTTCACTTTCACAAAATCCCTCAGTGGATTCTGATCCATCAAGTTTTCTCACAAGGGTCAAGCATAGGTGAAGGGCAAAATCTGCCTCAAATAAATAACTGTTCGCGTCTTTTTAATAAAGAAAGTAACTATCTCCATTATTTTTTTATTTTGAATATTGTGTGTTCTCCTGAGCTGTTATTACACAACAACACAGAGCTCCAACATGCTGTCGTCACTTGTGCTGGCTGACAGAGCGGTAGGCTGGATTAGCCAGTTCAGCGAGGTGCATCATCTCTCCCACCTCCCGTACTGCACTTACATAACACACAAGGAGATTTGTCTACTCATTTCACTCATTTGTGACTTTAACATGTTGCTCTTGATGAAAGCTTCAAGATAGGTCAAGTGCAGCCTGCTGTTTGTGCCTTGATCTCCAGCTGCTGTAGGATGAAGGACAAGAAATCACTTAGTGTGCACCTTGTTCAAAAGAGATTTCTGTTAAATGTGTGTAGTGTTTGTTTTATATAGTTTTTATGTATTTGTAACCATATGGTTTGTGGGAGCTGAAATAACTTCCCACACCAGCAGCCAAGTTTCTGCTGATTTCTATATGTGTAACTGGCAGTTACTCAAAAACTTCTACTGTTGTTGTGCAACACTGGTCTCTTTATCACTTTTTGTCTCTGCAAGCTGTGTTTGTGTGCTCTTTCATTCCTTCTTCAGAATGAAACTCATTTAACCCAAGGCCAGAAGAAGTTTCCAATACATTCAACCTTTATTTGTACAGGTCAGTCCCATGGAGCCTCGAGGACTCATTTACAAGAGAGACCTGATTTTAACAAAGATTGATGACAACAGTGGACAATCATAAAAGAAAACATGTAAATTGAGAAGAATAAATGAAAGAAAATGGTATAAAAAAATGAAAGAAAAAAAAACAGCCACATTATAAAGCAATGTAGAAAACTAAAAACAGGAACATGTCTGCATTGGTTTTTGCCAGGAACTTAGCAGATGTTTGGAGCCACTTAGGTCAAGGGGCTATAATATAGGCTTCTGTTACAATGCTGTCAGATTTTAATAATCATTTGAATGAACATGAATGTGGCACAGTGGCACAGTTGGTAGAGCAGCCGCCGCTCAGTGAAAAGGTTGCTGAATCGAATACCGGCTGGGGATCTTTCTGTGTGGAGTTACATGTTCTCTACATGTGTCCCTGTGATGGTCCGCCTCTCGCACAGTGATAGCTGAACGTGGGCACCAGTGACCCCCCATGTACAAAGGAAGAAGTGGGCAAAGAACATGGATGGCTGGCTGGTAGGATGGATGGATGGATGGATGGATGGATGGATGGATGGATGGATAAATAAATATACATGAGTACTGATTCTTGAAAATAGTAAAATATGGAAATCTTTTCACAGGCCATTGGTGTTGCATTATATATGGTATGCGTGTTTGTTCTGATGAGGGTGTCGGGGTTTTGTTGTGGAGAGATGGACTCAGAATGCAGACCAACACAAGGAGCTAAAAAAAATTCAAGATGTATTAATCACAAAAGCAAAATTACAACAAAAAGAAGTGTGGCAGCAAACAGAAACAAAAACGGAGGAAACATAAAAAGAGTACCAGACAGGTTATTGAAGCACAATGCCAGACTGCAGCTGATGAAGACTTGGACACTAAATGGACTAGGGCTAATGATGGGCTTGGAAACAGGAGGTTAATGGCAACAGGGAACAGGTAAGGGTAAACATGTCAGAAGAGCAGCAACTAACTGATAAAAAGCTGGCACCGGTTAAAACACAAAGGAACAGAAGTAAAAACAAAGGTCACAAAACAGAAAATAAGCATGACAAGTTTAACAATAAATAAATACACACGCAAAAAAGTACCGTAGATGGATCTTCACCAGCATGCAGCCCTCTGCTCTACACAGAGGGCAGTGGTTGTGTCAGGAAGGGTATCTGCTGTAAAACAATAGCTAAATACTTGTGAGAGTTCACTTGCTGTGGCGACCCCTGAAGAAGGGAGCAGCCGAAAGAAAAACAAAAAACAGTGCAACCATTTTATATTGGCTCATTCTCAATCAGTTCATCTGGACAGTTTCTTTTTAGCAGAAACGTTTCACCCTCACTCCAGAGGGCTTCCTCAGTCAGAGTAGTCCAAAGCACACTGAAGTTAACCCACCAAGTAAGCAACTTATGTGGACCAACCAGTTTGCTGTAGCCAAGATGGTTTCTGGGGGCGTGTCCCTCGTCGACTCCTCCCAGGCAGGCAGACATGTCCAAAGTGGTTCAAGACAAGAAAGTTAATTCTCAATAGTCCAGGTATCAAATCCGCTCATTCTCAATCAGTTCATCTGGACAGTTTCTTTTTAGCAGAAACGTTTCACCCTCACTCCAGAGGGCTTCCTCAGTCAGAGTAGTCCAAAGCACACTGAAGTTAACCCACCAAGTAAGCAACTTATGTGGACCAACCAGTTTGCTGTAGCCAAGATGGTTTCTGGGGGCGTGTCCCTCGTCGACTCCTCCCAGGCAGGCAGACATGTCCAAAGTGCGGATTTGATACCTGGACTATTGAGAATTAACTTTCTTGTCTTGAACCACTTTGGACATGTCTGCCTGCCTGGGAGGAGTCGACGAGGGACACGCCCCCAGAAACCATCTTGGCTACAGCAAACTGGTTGGTCCACATAAGTTGCTTACTTGGTGGGTTAACTTCAGTGTGCTTTGGACTACTCTGACTGAGGAAGCCCTCTGGAGTGAGGGTGAAACGTTTCTGCTAAAAAGAAACTGTCCAGATGAACTGATTGAGAATGAGCGGATTTGATACCTGGACTATTGAGAATTAACTTTCTTGTCATTTTATATTGTTTTTTCATCCATTTTATTTACTTGCCATTCCATGTGACAGAACAACTAGTGTCTCCAGCAGTCACTATGTAAGAAACAGGGTACATCCTGGACTGAAAAGCAGGGTACATCCTGGACTGAGAAGTAGGGTGCATCCCGGAAAGAGAAGCAGGGTACATCCTGGACGGAGAAGTGGGGTACATCTTGGATGGAGAAGCAGGGTACATCTTGGATGGAGAAGCAGGGTACATCTTGGATGGAGAAGCAGGGTACATCCTGGACAGAGAAGCAGAGTACATCCTGAACTGAGAAGCAGGGTACATCCTGGACTGAGAAGCAGGGTACATCCTGGACTGAGAAGCAGGGTACATCCTGGACGGAGAAGTGGGGTACATCTTGGATGGAGAAGCAGGGTACATCTTGGATGGAGAAGCAGGGTACATCTTGGATGGAGAAGCAGGGTACATCCTGGACAGAGAAGCAGAGTACATCCTGGACTGAGAAGCAGGGTACATCCTGGATGGAGAAGCAGAGTACATCCTGGACTGAGAAGCAGGGTACATCCTGGACGGAGAAGTGGGGTACATCCTGGACTGAGAAGCAGAGTACATCCTGGACTGAGAAGCAGGGTACATCCTGGACGGAGAAGCAGGGTACATCCTGGACGGAGAAGTGGGGTACATCCTGGACTGAGAAGCAGAGTACATCCTGGACTGAGAAGCAGGGTACATCCTGGATGGAGAAGCAGGGTACATCCTGGACTGAGAAGCAGGGTACATCCTGGACTGAGAAGCAGGGTACATCCTGGATGGAGAAGTGAGGTACATCTTGGATGGAGAAGCAGGGTACATATTGGATGGAGAAGCAAGGTACATCCTGGACAGAGAAGCAGAGTACATCCTGGATGGAGAAGCAGGGTACATCCTGGACTGAGAAGCAGAGTACATCCTGGACGGAGAAGTGGGGTACATCTTGGATGGAGAAGCAGGGTACATCTTGGATGGAGAAGCAGGGTACATCCTGGACAGAGAAGCAGAGTACGTCCTGGACAGAGAAGCAGGGTACATCCTGGATGGAGAAGCAGAGTACATCCTGGACTGAGAAGCAGGGTACATCCTGGACAGAGAAGTGGGGTACATCCTGGACTGAGAAGCAGAGTACATCCTGGACAGAGAAGCAGAGTACATCTTGGACTGAGAAGCAGGGGTACATCCTGGACTGAGAAGCAGGGTACATCCTGGACGGAGAAGTGGGGTACATCCTGGACTGAGAAGCAGAGTACATCCTGGACTGAGAAGCAGGGTACATCCTGGACTGAGAAGCAGAGTACATCCTGGACTGAGAAGCAGGGTACATCCTGGACAGAGAAGCAGAGTACATCCTGGACTAAGAAGCAGGGTACATCCTGGACTGAGAAGCAGGGTACATCCTGGACGGAGAAGTGGGATACATCCTGGACTGAGAAGCAGAGTACATCCTGGACTGAGAAGCAGGGTACATCCTGGACTGAGAAGCAGGGTACATCCTGGACTGAGAAACAGAGTACATCCTGGACTGAGAAGCAGGGTACATCCTGGACTGAGAAGCAGAGTACATCCTGGACTGAGAAGCGGGGTACATCCTGGACGGAGAAGCAGAGTACATCCTGGACTGAGAAGCAGGGTACATCCTGGATGGAGAAGCAGGTTACATCCTGGACGGAGAAGCAGGTTACATCCTGGATGGAGAAGCAGGTTACATCCTGGCTGGAGAAGCAGGTTACATCCTGGACGGAGAAGCAGGTTACATCCTGGACAGAGAAGCAGAGTACATCCTGGACAGAGAAGCAGGTTACATCCTGGACAGAGAAGCAGAGTACATCCTGGACAGAGAAGCAGAGTACATCCTGGACAGAGAAGCAGGGTACATCCTGGACGGAGAAGCAGAGTACATCCTGGACAGAGAAGCAGAGTGCATCCTGGACGGAGAAGCAGAGTACATCCTGGACAGAGAAGCAGAGTACATCCTGGACAGAGAAGCAGGGTACATCCTGGACGGAGAAACAGAGTACATCCTGGACAGAGAAGCAGGCTACATCCTGGACTGAGAAGCAGAGTACATCCTGGACAGAGAAGCAGAGTACATCCTGGACTGAGAAGCAGAGTACATCCTGGACAGAGAAGCAGAGTACATCCTGGATGGAGAAGCAGGGTACATCCTGGACTGAGAAGCAGAGTACATCCTGGATGGAGAAGTGGGGTACATCCTGGACGGAGAAGTGGGGTACATCCTGGACTGAGAAACAGAGTACATCCTGGACTGAGAAGCAGGGTACATCCTGGACTGAGAAGCAGAGTACATCCTGGACTGAGAAGCAGGGTACATCCTGGACAGAGAAGCAGAGTACATCCTGGACTAAGAAGCAGGGTACATCCTGGACTGAGAAGCAGGGTACATCCTGGACGGAGAAGTGGGATACATCCTGGACTGAGAAGCAGAGTACATCCTGGACTGAGAAGCAGGGTACATCCTGGACTGAGAAGCAGGGTACATCCTGGACTGAGAAGCAGAGTACATCCTGGACTGAGAAGCAGGGTACATCCTGGACTGAGAAGCAGAGTACATCCTGGACTGAGAAGCGGGGTACATCCTGGACGGAGAAGCAGAGTACATCCTGGACTGAGAAGCAGGGTACATCCTGGATGGAGAAGCAGGTTACATCCTGGACGGAGAAGCAGGTTACATCCTGGATGGAGAAGCAGGTTACATCCTGGCTGGAGAAGCAGGTTACATCCTGGACGGAGAAGCAGGTTACATCCTGGACAGAGAAGCAGAGTACATCCTGGACAGAGAAGCAGGTTACATCCTGGACAGAGAAGCAGAGTACATCCTGGACAGAGAAGCAGAGTACATCCTGGACAGAGAAGCAGGGTACATCCTGGACGGAGAAGCAGAGTACATCCTGGACAGAGAAGCAGAGTGCATCCTGGACGGAGAAGCAGAGTACATCCTGGACAGAGAAGCAGAGTACATCCTGGACAGAGAAGCAGGGTACATCCTGGACGGAGAAGCAGAGTACATCCTGGACAGAGAAGCAGGCTACATCCTGGACTGAGAAGCAGAGTACATCCTGGACAGAGAAGCAGAGTACATCCTGGACTGAGAAGCAGAGTACATCCTGGACGGAGAAGCAGGGTACATCCTGGACTGAGAAGCAGGGTACATCCTGGACTGAGAAGCAGAGTACATCCTGGACAGAGAAGCAGAGTACATCCTGGACAGAGAAGCAGAGTACATCCTGGACGGAGAAGCAGGGTACATCCTGGACTGAGAAGCAGGGTACATCCTGGATGGAGAAGTGGGGTACATCCTGGACGGAGAAGTGGGGTACATCCTGGACTGAGAAACAGAGTACATCCTGGACTGAGAAGCAGGGTACATCCTGGACTGAGAAGCAGAGTACATCCTGGACTGAGAAGCAGGGTACATCCTGGACTGAGAAGCAGGGTACATCCTGGACGGAGAAGTGGGATACATCCTGGACTGAGAAGCAGAGTACATCCTGGACTGAGAAGCAGGGTACATCCTGGACTGAGAAGCAGAGTACATCCTGGACTGAGAAGCAGGGTACATCCTGGACTGAGAAGCAGGGTACATCCTGGACTGAGAAGCAGGGTACATCCTGGACTGAGAAGCAGAGTACATCCTGGACTGAGAAGCAGGGTACATCCTGGACTGAGAAGCAGAGTACATCCTGGACTGAGAAGCAGGGTACATCCTGGACAGAGAAGCAGAGTACATCCTGGACTGAGAAGCAGGGTACATCCTGGACTGAGAAGCAGGGTACATCCTGGACGGAGAAGTGGGGTACATCCTGGACTGAGAAGCAGAGTACATCCTGGACTGAGAAGCAGGGTACATCCTGGACTGAGAAGCAGAGTACATCCTGGACTGAGAAGCAGGGTACATCCTGGACAGAGAAGCAGAGTACATCCTGGACTGAGAAGCAGGGTACATCCTGGACTGAGAAGCAGGGTACATCCTGGACGGAGAAGTGGGGTACATCCTGGACTGAGAAGCAGAGTACATCCTGGACTGAGAAGCAGGGTACATCCTGGACTGAGAAGCAGAGTACATCCTGGACTGAGAAGCAGGGTACATCCTGGACTGAGAAGCAGAGTACATCCTGGACTGAGAAGCAGGGTACATCCTGGACTGAGAAGCAGAGTACATCCTGGACTGAGAAGCGGGGTACATCCTGGACGGAGAAGCAGAGTACATCCTGGACTGGAGAAGCAGGGTACATCCTGGATGGAGAAGCAGGTTACATCCTGGACGGAGAAGCAGGTTACATCCTGGATGGAGAAGCAGGTTACATCCTGGCTGGAGAAGCAGGTTACATCCTGGACGGAGAAGCAGGTTACATCCTGGACAGAGAAGCAGAGTACATCCTGGACAGAGAAGCAGAGTACATCCTGGACAGAGAAGCAGGGTACATCCTGGACGGAGAAGCAGAGTACATCCTGGACAGAGAAGCAGGTTACATCCTGGACAGAGAAGCAGAGTACATCCTGGACAGAGAAGCAGAGTACATCCTGGACAGAGAAGCAGAGTACATCCTGGACAGAGAAGCAGAGTACATCCTGGACAGAGAAGCAGAGTACATCCTGGACGGAGAAGCAGAGTACATCCTGGACAGAGAAGCAGGGTACATCCTGGACGGAGAAGCAGAGTACATCCTGGACAGAGAAGCAGAGTACATCCTGGACGGAGAAGCAGAGTACATCCTGGACAGAGAAGCAGAGTACATCCTGGACAGAGAAGCAGGTTACATCCTGGACGGAGAAGCAGAGTACATCCTGGACAGAGAAGCAGGTTACATCCTGGACGGAGAAGCAGAGTACATCCTGGACAGAGAAGCAGGGTACATCCTGGACGGAGAAGCAGAGTACATCCTGGACTGAGAAGCAGGGTACATCCTGGACAGAGAAGCAGGTACATCCTGGACTGAGAAGCAGAGTACATCCTGGACTGAGAAGCAGGGTACATCCTGGACGGAGAAGCAGAGTACATCCTGGACTGAGAAGCAGGGTACATCCTGGACTGAGAAGCAGGGTACATCCTGGACTGAGAATCAGGGTACATCCTGGACTGAGAAGCAGGGTACATCCTGGACTGAGAAGCAGGGTACATCCTGGACTGAGAAGCAGGGTACATCCTGGACTGGTTGTAAGTCAGTCACAAGGACTCATAAAACATTAATCCTCTCACTCTCACCTAGAGACAATTTAAAGTGACCAATCAGTCTAACGTGCATGTTTTTGGTCTGTTGGAGGAAACTGGAGCACCTGGAGAAAACCCACACATGCATATGGAAAACATCAAACTCCATTCATAAGGCCAGGAAGTGAACCTGCAACTTTTATTCTGTGAGGTGGCAGCTCTTACCGCTGCGCTGTCACGCGTTCTGGTGCTTCTTTTTTTATAGTGCGACTAAATAGACAAAAGACTGATTTTTTAATAAACACTAGTCACTGTTCCACACAGGTCTTGTTGGTAGTTGTGGGCCTTTGCTCCCAGATAGATGATAATCCAGTTTGTAATTTGTTATCTAATCTTTTAAACCCATTGGCTGAGAGCATAATCTCTGCTCTCTGCTACAGCAGCTGTTTACTTATTCAAGATCTGGCTGCCCAAAAACACCACTGACGAGCCAAACAAGATAAAAACAGTTAGCATTAATCCAAAGGAAGTTTTATTTTTGTGTGTGGATTTTTTTTTGGAGGGGGCGGGGCTTATTCACCATTTTTGAAACAGCTACTGTATTGTTAAAGTCCTGTCTTATTTTCCTCTCCCTTCTGCTGATTTTAGTAACACACTGCAAACCAACAGTTCAAACCCTGAGTCATGGAGCAGGGACTGGGAGTGTTGTAGTTTCCAAAGGAACTACTTCTAAAGAGTTTGTCTTGGAAGGAAAACTTGTTTTCACTTCCACCCTCACTGTTGCTTCTTTAGTCTTTAGGAGGAAGGAATTCCCTCTTGTGCCTGGTACCCAGCCCACATCCTCACTCACACACTTCCTGCATGCATGTACAGACATCCCCTTCAGCTAATCCAGGTCATCTGCATCCACAAATCTCTGTTGGCTTGTTTCTTAACATGGATTGATTGATTGATTGATTGATTGATTGATTGATTGATTGATTGATTGATTGATTGATTGATTGATTGATTGATTGGTGCACAACTCTCTTAAATTTTACAACAGTCCTCGACAAGTTCTTGAGGTAAACTAAATAATGTATGACCATGAAAAACTCTTCAAAGACTAGACAATAGATTCAAAATAATCTGACTATACAAAAACCAGACAACTTGCACATTTTCCCCACAAAAATAAAAATTATATGCAAAATCTGTAAACAAAACTGTTTTTTTACGTCCTCAAGGAAGCAAGTTCTCATATATTTCATAAGCACATTTATTTAGTCTCATTAAACATTTCATCCACCGAGTAGAGTCCTGTTTATATCATTTATCTAAAGCTGCAGCATTTGGGAGGAGTCACCCGATGTTTGTGTTGTAACTAAGGAACCTTGGGAAACTGTCAGCATTTCTTATTAACTATAAAAATGGTTATAGTGTGCTTGAAATGTGATTCAACTCATCCACTAAGTAAAGTAAAGTGCTATGTGTTGTCATCACTGTATATTTCCATACAATGACGAAATTAGTTCTCTGTAATTAACCCTTCACACCTGCGGTACACCCAGGTGGAGCAGTGGGCAGCTATGTAAACACCCGGGGAGGGATTGGGTGTCTTGCTCAAGGACACTAAAGCATGTGGGCATGACGGGGGTTGATCCTGCGACTTTCTGGTCCCAGGTCGGCTGCCCTAACTCTACACCATCTCAGCCCCATAGCACTTACTACCGGTAATCATCTTCCTTCTACTACAACTAATATAGATTAAACAGTCTATCAAGATGATTTAGTTAAATATCCTAGCTCTCTTGGTGGGGGTTACTGGCCTAGAGGCCCTAAACAACCCGCTTGATCTGCTTGTGCCGTGGGCCGTTGATGGGTAAATGTAAAATGCACTGTGTAGTCCTTTGCTGCCTACGGAAGGGTATTGCTCTCATCCATGAAATTAAAAAAATTGACATTTTTAAGTAAAAATGTGATATTATGTAGTAAAAACTTGATATTATGTAGTAAAAACGTGATAAGTATGTAGTAAAAATGTGATATTATGTAGTAAAAACGTGATATTATATAGTGAAAACGTGATATTATTAAAGGAGCTGTATGTAACTTTTCTAACAATATATTTTTAACATATTTCTTCACTCTGTCACTACCTCCTGACATACTGATTTTAGACAAGTAATCTCTGAAAAAAACTATTGTCCCCTTGCTTCTCTAAAAGCATTTCTAAAAAGCCACAGTGACACGCCGTTAACCAGCCAATAAAAACAGAGTTTGTAACCAGCCAATAAAAACAGAGCTTGAATTTGAATCAGCCAATAAAAACAGAGCTTGAATTTGAATTTCAGCAGAGCAAGGGGTAACAGAGCCATATATGGCTCTGAGGGGGAGGGACCAGAAACGTGTATCTGTTCAAAATTTTCCTAAGTTCCAGCGTGTTCCAGAAATTACATACCGTAAACACTGGTGTATAATACGCTCCGGTGTATAATACGCTTTGGCCAATATTTGGAAATAAATCAGAAAAATCGGTAGATAATACGCTTCGGTGTATAATACGCACTGCCGTGACAGTCTTTTTTATGGCCACTAGATGGCGCGAAGATACGCCTCCAGGTACAGTCTGCAGGTAAACAGACTACAGGGTGCATTAGCGTCCATAGCGGCCGAAACTGGTACTGCACCATTTTTAGGCCAAAATGAAAAACAGTGAATCAGAGCCAAAAATGGGTCTAAAAATATAGGAAAAAATCTGTAGATAATACGCTTCGGTGTATAATACGCAGGACATTCAAATGAGCAATAAAAGTGTGTATTATACACCGGTGTTTGGTACTGAACCTTTAAGTGAAAACGTGATAAGTATAGATGTAGAAACGTAGTCATCCACATGGTGGCAGTAATGGCTGACTGTTTGGACAAACAGCTTGTTCTGTTTACTTGTCTGAACATCATTGAGGTATGTCAGAAGAACACCAAACCTGTCATGCTCCCTTTGGGTGTGGGTGTGTGTGTGCTGTGTGTTTATATACACACACACAGTACATATACAGTGTACGGGCAAACTTGTTCTTACTCTTTTTACCAGTTGTCCATGCAGGAAAAAAGCCTACTACTGCCACCATGTGGATGAGTACGTTTCTACATCTATACTTATCACGTTTTCACTACATAATAACACATTTTCACTACATAATATCACGTTTTCACTACATAATATCACATTTTTACTACATAATTATCACGTTTTTACTACATAATATCACGTTTTTACTACATAAGCTCAAAGAATATTATTTCATGGATGAGAGCAATACCCTTCCGTAGCTGCCTCCTCCTCCTCCTGTATGGGGGCCAAGATGGGGTAGAGGGAGGGCCACCGACCTGGGACCCGAAAGTCCCAGGCTCAATTCCCAGCCATTACCACATCTCATGGTGTCTCTGAGCAAGACACCCAATTCCCAATTGCTCCCTGGGTGCTTACATAGCTGCCCCCTGCTCCACCTTGGTGTACCTCTGGTGTGATGGGTTAAATGCAGAGAACTAATTTCATCATTGTATAGAAACATACATTGGTGACAACACATATAACTTTATAGTATTAAAAAAGGTTGAATGAACGATGAACTCCCCATCACAGAATAGTCTGCTGTTCTATACAGTTTAATGAGAAATTTCCATATTAGTCTTGACTGCTTAAATAAAGGGCCTCAATGTTTTTTACATAATTTTTTAATGTATATGGCTGCTATGTATTTCACTGTGGTTTTAGTTTAGGTTATATTTAGAGTCCTTAAAAGCAGTTTGTTCTTCATAAACGGAGCTCACTGCTTTACCTGTGATGTCAATAAATAAACTATGAGAAGTTCAAATCTTTTTATAAATGTGTGCTGACCTAGTGGTGACTCAAATTTCTTGTTAAATCTGCTTACCAGTGTAGAAACTCCCCTGCAAGCACACGTACAGGAAGCTACTGACATATACATCCACTCACCTTCAAAGTAAAAGCACCATGAAAACTCGTTTTAAAGTAAAAGCTGAGGTTTGGGATTTGCATGGAGAAATTATTTATGTTTGATTTCTGATTTTTTTTCTTTTGACCTCCAGTAGAACACAAGATTGAGAGTCAATAAAACAGAGAGGGGCTGTTTTATGAGCTTTATTCGCGCTTATGTGCAATGACGTACATTATTCTATGTCACTCACAGCAGGGAGAGCATGATTTATGCATGCGACAGATTTACCAGCTTTTTGTACCATGTTACAAATAAAGTCTGGACATGAAGGGATTATTCCCAGTACCACGTGGGCGGGTGATTGTGTAATGTAGGAACATGGACCTGGTTCATCAGGCACGTTTCTGTCTGGTGTCCCGGTTCGCCGAGGAGGTCCTGTGTCTGACCGCCTGGCGGAGAACAAACCTGTTTTTGCTCCATGCGTGCTCGGTGCGAGGTTGGCCCAGCGGGGGTCTCTGCCGGGGCTCCTCTTCGTATGCTGGCCGCTTCTGCGGTGGGGCACGCATTGCCGAGCGGTGTCGAGGCTGCGCAGGTCTGCCTCCAGCAGACTCCCTTGGGGGGGCGAAGCTTCTCCGGGGAATGCCCACCCGGAGAGCTTCGGCCTGTCTGCGCCTTTGGTCCAGCTTGGTCTGAATTCGCTCCAAAGCTTTACCAAATAATCCCGTCGGCTCTATCGAGTGGTGGAGAAAAGGCACCTTTTGTCCCTCAGGGAGATCCGTTAAAGTCATCCACAGGTGGCAAATCGTGATGACCACTTCCGCCATGCCTCTGCCTTGAGCAACAGCGGCTGTCCCCATCATGCGGAGCACGAAGTCTGTTGCCCTGCGGGCTTCATCCAGTAAGTCGGCGGCAACCTGCTTGTCCGTCGTTACCTGCAGCTGTTGCAGTTTTTCAGTTAGGTAAGCCTGCATCAACGCGGACGCGTTCATGGCACGCGCCGCAAGTCCCTAAGCTCTGGAGCACTTCTCGAGTAGAGACGCTGAAGCTCGACAAGCCTTGCTGGGGAGAGTTGGTTTTGTCCCGGATGACTTAGGAGCTAGGTGAGACGCTAGTGTGTCCTCAATTTGAGGTACGTTAGCTATTCCCACCTCATCCATCCCGTCGACGTCGAGGAGCTGTGAGAGGGGAAGGAGCATGGGGGCTCTTGGCTGAGGCCAGGTACGAGTTAGTTCTGTAGCTGTGTTTCCATCCATTTTCATTTCGATTTTTGAGCTAATTTTTGAAATCTCGCAAATATGTAAATACAAATTAATGCGAAGCAGAAGTGTTTCCATCTGCTGGCTTGAAGCGCATCTACCAAGCCACGCACAGCGTCATTACGTCAGACGTCAGCGTCATTACGTCAGACGTCAGCACTGCGCATGTCTACAGTAAACAGGAAGTAGCGGTTGAAAACAGAACCCGGCCACACATCTCGTCAAAATGGAGAGAATATTTCAGGTACGTGTTGCTATCGGTCGAGTTGTATTTATTCTGTCATGCCAACTAGTTTTAGCGATGTTACATGTTGTCCGGAGCGGAAACAGCTGATCAGTCACGTGACGTGAATGTTCGCTTCGGCAGCACGAGTCGGCAAATGTGTTTCCATCTGTCGCTGTGCGCATCTGCTCATTTTCGAACATCCCAAAAACCACCTCAAGCGAGCGTATAAACTTTTTGGCGAACTTGAGAAAGTAAATACGGATTTTGCCGTTTCCATTAAGCTTTTCTGCTGCGATACTTCAAAATGCGCACCTAGAAACCTTGATGGAAACACGGCTTGTGAGGAAGTCCGGGAACACGGGCATCCTTTGCCTCGTGGCGGCCTGCTGCTTTGAGTAAAAATAGTTTCCTGCCAGCCTCGTGACCTGTTGGCGAGGCGGAGGCTCGGGCCATGGGGTGTGCAATGCGTCCGTTGCTCTGTGGCACAGGTCGAACAGAGCAGGGATGGAAAAGTCGGTTTCTGGGAGCACAGGTACCGGGGTCTGGGAGAGGTCTTCTCCCTGATCCTCCAGTTCAACGTCTGCGTCCTCCGCTGAAAATTCGCCCAAGGCTGAAATCGAGATCTCGTCCTCGTTCATCATGCCTCGAGTGTCGAACTCGACTGTTAAGTCCACCATAGGAGCCAGCACGTCAGGTCTCTCACCCCATTCGACTCGTGTGCTGTCGTGCAGAGCCATGTTCTCTAGCTCCGGCGTGGGAGTGAGAGGCTCGGTGGTATCCGCATCCGCTGGTACTGCTGAAGCGCCCATGGCTTTGGAGACGAGGTCAACCCGGTGCCGTAGCACCGCATCCAGCATCAGGCAGCAGTGTGGGCAAAAGTCGGGCGTATCCAGCGCTGTTTTTGCGTGTAACATTCCCAGGCAGACAGGACAGGCCTCATGGGTGTCCGTCGCCGCGAGGGAGAAACTGCATCCGCTGGGACAGGCGTGCAAAGTTGGGCTCGCCGTCCCACTGGTTTTTCTTGGAAGTCTTGTCTTTCGCTTTCCTTTCTCCGGAGGCATGTCCGAGATAAGGCGAGCGAGTCCTTCCAGAATCCTTTTTCTTTTTCCTTGAAATGTCTCCTCCGTCGCGTCGCTTTCGCTGGCTAGCTCGTTAGGAGTTAGCAAGGGTAGCTGTTGTGGCGTAGTTAGCGCCGTCAAGCGAAGCAATCTGTAGAGAGAGGAGAAGAAAATACTTCGGGGTTAAGAGAAAATGTGCTGGACTAACTTTCGCTAGTCCAGCAATATGCAGGAATAATTCTCTGTGCGCTCTGTGCAGGGAGCAAGATCACCTCAAGTTGAGCGATGAAGCAACAGAGAAGTCCCACGAAGAGGTAGTTCAGGTTTAGCGAGGTGAAGGGCAAAAAAGAGAAAGATGGATGGGCGTCAGCCGCTTAAGTACCCAGAGGGCGGGGCCTCTGGCGCGGCGTTGACGCCCTAGCCGTAAAGGCGTGAGTGTATTCCTTCAGGTAATCGCGCGGGGGCGCAATTCCCATAGCAAGTATGTTGCACCGAGAGACCAGACTGAAAGGGAACAGAGAAAGGCCAAAGAGGAGATATATGGATGCAGTTAGAGAGGACATGAAGGTAGCTGGAGTGAGGACAGAGGATGCAGAGAACAGAGTGAGGTGGAGGAGGATGACTCACTGTGGTGACCCTGAAGAGGGAAAAGCTGGAAGAAGAAGAATAATTAACATTAATTATTAATGTTAATAATTATCTATTTTAATATAAATAATAATAATTGTTTAGTAATAATTATTAATTATAAATGTTGATAATTAGCATTGTTAATATTCTGGATTACATTATGGATTACTTTTCCCTGGACTTTGTCAGTTTCATCCACCCTGTTTGGTATTTCGTCTTGTGCATTCTTTTTTTCTCTCTGCTTCGCCCACTCAGGCATACCGGTACATACTCTGAGACTTCATGGTGCACTGGGGGGTTGTTTTGTCACCCCGCTGCCCACGCTGGGCCCCATTCCCCTTTATTCAACTGGCCAACAGATGCTATTGTTATGAACAAAATGAGACCAAAGCTGTTTGTACTGGCTGCTTGAGCGAGTGGAGGATGGGACAAGGAGGGAGCACATTCTCTGTGTCACTCATAAGAACTGCCCCAGATACATTGAACACAAGCCGAAGCTCAATCTGAGTACAGTCACACCTAATGGGATGTTTTTAATGTCACAAATGTAAAGTATATTTTTATGACTGTAACCACATACAGTATGTGTTCTAACATGGCACATAAAATTCAGTAAATGTTCTTAATTAAATTAAGCAAACCATAAATAATGAGCTTTTCTTGAAGGAATGCATATCAGCCACCAGTTACAGTCATCTCATGATGACAAATGAAAATGTTATAGCCATTTTGATCAGACCTTAAAAATTAGTATCATAGTCACAAGCATGGTGAAATCTTGTGATCTTGCATGACCTGTTAGTGCTTGGAGTGTGTGCTGTGAATGACTGTCAGTTACTACCACACCACATTTTAGGGTCAAAGGTCAGAGGGTTAGGTTTAGGGTCAGAGGTTAGGGTTATTAAATATTGTTCTACTGTGGCAAACATCTTGAATGAAATAGACACCAAATCGTATTCAGTTAAATATGTAATCTCAATAATCATGTTTTGAAATTGTCATCAAAATCCATCCTGAGGTTTTCAACATGTTTTAATATTACAGACACACAGAAGAAAAAAACATTGTGATTCCAATTTCACATTTGCCAGCAGACGTTAATAAATTTTCTAAAGATATTTTAAAACCAAATTTCTTTTTTTCCCCAAATTCCAAAACAAAATAATGTATTCTGATGCATGCTCAATAATCCAGGTAGAAAAATCTAAAAAAGTTAAATCTGGTCCTCTGGACATTCAAAAAACAAAACAAAAAATTGTAGAAACGTTTTGTCTTTCATCCGTAAGACTTCTTCAGTCTGAGGTGCTGTGTTTATAAGACTGAACTGAATACAGCTCCTCAGACTGAAGAAGTCTTTCGGGTGAAAGACAAAACGTTTCTACAATTTTTTTGGTTTGGTTTTGTTTTTTGAATGTCCAGAGGACCTGACTTAACTTTTTTAGAAACGAATGTATTAAGTTATTATTTTTACAAGAAAAGAAGCGAAACGCCATCATATTAACAATGCTTCTTTTTTGAGAAAACCGACATAGAAAAGTGTGAAAATGCAGCTTTGACAGAAAAAAAAATACTTTTTAACGAATTGTAGATTATAAAATATAACCTTGAGTAATTATTTTTTTTAATAAAACATACGTCTTAAGTTATGTTGCAATAATTTTGGAAACACCCATAGAGTTTTGGTTGCACTTGCCTCTGAGCTAGAGAGGAAAAAAAAAAAAAAACAGGAAGCCTAAAGTATGCTTGCTCCTTCAGGGTGTCCATCTTTGCTCTGTGGATTAGCTGCTCTGTGGATTAGCTGCTCTGTGCCTTCAAATCTTTGCGTTTATGTAAGAAGACCTGTTGAAATCCTTGAGGTGCGGGGCTCTTGTTGCCATGGCAACACAGGCTTCTTCGTCTCCCTCCTTCTGCCTCGTGCTTTCTTCCCCCCACCGATCACACACACACACACACACACACAGAGCAGAGCGAGGTCATGTGACCGTGCTGACGTCAGGCTGGAGAGTGAGGCAGGCAGAGGAATGAGTTAGTTTGTGGGCTTTGGATAAACCTCCTGCTCAGTCACCGTTAGCTCTCTGTTACTCATCCATTCGCTCTTCTCCTTTCTCCTTCTCTTGTATTTACTCCCCCTTTCACCTCCTCTCATCACTCTGTGATCTGGTGCAGGCTTGATTGTCGCCTGTTGCTTCTCTCCTGCTGCTGCCTCAGACTCAGACCAGACATTTCTGTGTGATGGACTGCTGAACAGCTCGTGCTTCGCTACAGAGTGAGGTAAGCTGCCCGTGTTGTGTCTGTGCGTGTTCACCCGGCCTCCAGAATGGTGTGCAGCGAGCAAACGCTGGAGAAAGGAGGGGGTTGTTTCATGCTTGTGAAGAAGGGAAGTTGTGTCTGAAATCATTTCTGTCACCCTCTGTTGTTCTGATCAACTTTAGAGTTGAATGGTTGCACACATGCAATGTGATGATGTGCATGGGTTCTGAGGGAGGGTGTGCTCTGAAAGACCAGTTTGTTGTCACATCTGCTCTCAAAGCCCCTACAGGAAGTGAGTGCATGACAGAGGAGAGGAGGAAGGAGAGTGTGAATGTCGTGATGTGCAGCGCCACATGCTTTCTCCTCCTAAAGCGTTGCTAATGTTGGAGGCAGTGGGCTGGAGATGCTGCCAGTGAGATGGGGGGGGGGGGGAGCAGCTGTCACCTACCCTCTCTCAGGAGATGGAAAAGCCACAGAACTATGCAACTCTTGCAATCCCAATTTTATTCTGAATTATTTTGTTTTTTGGATTAAACCTGTGGGGGAGTGGGGTCATTTAGCAAAAAGTGATTTTATGATCGCCTGCTGCCAAAAGCTGAAGGCAGACAATTTGTATTTTGTCTGTGTTTGTGTGTTCTTGTGTCTGTCAGTACAGTACCTGACGAACACATTTTAAAGGTTCAGTCTGCAGTTTCTGTAGAACAGCAGCACTTAGAAAAAATTTCAACAAGCAAAGCATTCTGATCCCTCCCCCTCAGAGCCATATATGGCTCTGCCCCCTTGTGGTCTGTTGAAATTTGAATTCAAGCTCTGTTTTTATTGGCTGATTCAAATTCAAGCTCGGTTTTTATTGGCTGGTTACAAACTTTGTTTTTATTGGCTGGAAAATGGCGGGTCACTTTTTCTTTTTAGAAATGCTTATTTACCACCTGGAGAAGCAAGGGGACAATATTTTTTTTTAGTTTTTTCAGAGATTACCTCTCTAACATCAATCTAGTGACAGAGTGAAGAAATATGTTAAAATATATATTGTTTTGAAAAGTTACAGACTACATTACAATCTTTCATACCCCAGCTTTAATGCAACTTCAGGAAGTAATGATTAGATGTGCATTTGCTGCTGATTCACCTTTGGAGTCAGTCCAGATCAAGATGGCCACCACACCTCATTAACCTTAGCCAACAGAGATTTTTACGCTACCACATCCCTCTGAGTGGAGCAGAGAGCTGCCATCTAGAGCACCGGGGGTGGGGGTGGTGGTGAAGATGTTCACATCCTTGATAGAGAGGAACAATGGTTTGAGAGAGGAGTAAAGGAGGCCATCTTTGTGAAAAGAAACCGTCCATCATTAAACAGAGGTGGAGGCCTCCGTGTTCAACTGTCCCCCTCTTACAATGCTGTTATTGCTAGTATCACTCAGCCCTCTGTGAATAGCAAACAACCATCAGGGTGCTAACGATCCATCGTTAGGCTGATGGTCCTCCTTGATCATGTGAGCAGCTGGTTTCGGCTGTCATCAGCAAACTGGTTGATCCACTGTGAGAGGGTGCTATTTATAAGACTGAGCTGAATACAGCAGCTCAGACTGAGGAAGTCTTTCGGACGAAAGACGAAACGTTTCTACTTTTTTGTTTTGTTTTGTTTTTTGAATGTCCAGAGGACCAGACCTAGCTTTTGCAGATAATAATTAATAATATTAACTTTAATAACTAAATAATATCAGTAAATTTGACAAATATTGAGCTGAGATTTGCTGAAATGCATTAAAGTCAAAAGTCAGAGTTTCTTTATTTGTCATTGACAACAAAACTATGTACACAGGGTCCCAGTTACATTCAACAAAAGTATAAATTGTAAATAAAAACAGTAATAAGATCTAACATTTGAACTAAGAAATACTCTAAACAATAATGCTGTAGTACAAAAACAATACGCTGAACAACAGCAGCACGAACATGAGTCTGTGTGAGCAGATGCTCACGAATGAACACAGCAACATGAAATAAATCAGCAGCATGGATAATCAGCAGCACATATCAGCAATCAAGTGGCATTACAGTGATTTTTTCACAGTGATTATTCTGGTCAGAGATTCGAGTCTAACAGCTTCAGGGTAGAAGCTGTTCCTCAGTCTAGTGGTTCTTAATGTTCCTCAACCTCCTTCCTGAGGGGAGTGGGGCAAAAAGTGTGTGTGCTGGGTGAGTGGGGTCCTTCATGATGCAGGTGGCTGTCTTCCTGCCTCTGGAGGTGTAGATGTCTATGATGGTGGGGAGGCTGACTCCAGCAGACTTCTGTGCAGCCTTCACCACTCTCTGCAGAGCTTTTCTTAATGAACACATTCTGAGCGCTGCATCTCCAAATACTGCTTGAGATCACAGCAGCATGATTGTGAGGATTCAAACAGATCTGCTGTCATTTCTCAACAGGAAATGGTCTTAGTTTAAAACTCTGGAAACTCATGGGTGACATGCACTCCTTCAAGGAGTTCTGGATCTTTAATTTTTAAGATCATTTCTGGTTTAGCAAGACTCATCAGCTGTTCCCCTTCATTCTCACCTACTCGCACACCTCAGTCTAACTCATAGTGTCTTTATGTGTCCAAAAGGAAAGGACAGAAAAGACAGTAGAGACCAACTGGTTTGGAGGCTCTCCCCTCAGTATTTAATATTTTTTAATTTTCTCTCCTGCTTCTTTTGAGCTGCTCTTCCTTCCTCAGTGGTGCCTCCCACCTCTTACCTAATGATGTGGAGACCTGCCAGCAGCTCTTTGTCACAGAATCTGAAGGATTCCAGCTGTACATATTTACTGAGTCCATCTAATTAAATGTTTGCTGCTGATCAGAAAATAACACTGATCATACGTTCTGACTTGTAGGTGGGTTCTTTGAAGAGAAATGCTAACGTCACATAATCATATACCGGTACATGTAGCACTAGAAGTCAGGAAAACATTTTATTCAAAAGAACATGTTCCATCTTTTTTGTGAACGTTATTTTTTTATTATTTTTCTTTTCTTGAAGTTCAGAAGCAAACTGAAAATAAGATTTTTTTGTGATTTTTTTTCCCCTCCAAATAACTGAAAACCTGTCATTATCCTCCACTCTTCCTGTTAAACAGTCGAGCCTGAAGGTCTCTGATCATTTTCACAATCGAACTGTGCTCCACAAAAAAAAGTTATGTTTGACTACAAGAGAAGGTCATGTTTGTTTCTTGTGTTCATTGTCCATTTTCAAAATATAGCACTTTGTGTTTTTGCAATATTGTTTAGTTTTTATTTTTGGTCTATTTTGCATTTTTTTAATGTTCTAACTTGGGCCAATAATTGTGCTTTTTTTTGGTTTGTTTGTGTAGTGGGGCTTTTTTAGGGTGCAGTGAATATGCACCACACAACCTTAATCTTTTTTAAAACCAGTAATGACTGCACATTTTAATTTTTTGAGATTTTTTTCTGAACCTCATAAGGTCCACATTATACAGGACATGTGCGTTCAAATCTACTTAAATATACCCACTATGGCTGCACAATATTATAAAAATATGATTTGCATCAGTTTTTATAAACCCACATTTTTCTCACAGCTCATTTTCTCTCCTGTTGTCGCAGTTAAACCAGACACGAAGGCCAGTGAGAGGACATTGGGTTGGCCAAATACGTTTTAAATCAAATTAAAATCTAATCATATGTGTTTCTATCACACATCTAAGAACAACCGCCATTGTCCAAAGTGCTGCACACAAAACGATAGTAAATTTCTTTCGGCTGCTTTCTTCCTCAAGGGCTGCCACAGCAAGCGAACTCACTTGAAAGATTTGGAAATGGTTTACGTTGGATGCCCTTCCTGACGCAAGGCTCGAACCAGCAACCTCATAAGACCACTGACCAACTGCAGCTGCTGCTGTGCACAAAACAATAAGTACTTTGTAGTAGAAAATATATTCTAAACACAAGAGACCATAACAACTAACCAAAAAATAAATAAAACGAATAAATCAGTGCATAATTTTCACTCGCATGCTGTATTAAAACGTGTTTTAAGATGAGACCTAAAAACACCAAAAGTTGAAGCCTGTCTGAAATAAGAGGCAGCTGGTTCCATTGTTTAGAAGTTACAACTGAAAAGGCTCGATCACCTCTGTGGACCAGCCTGAGGTCCAGACTGGTCCAGCTCTATGGACCAATCTGGACCTCAGGACAACTAAAAGTAAATATTATTAGAACTAACGGATCTGGCGGGCACATACTGCAAGAGGTCAGTCAGGTAATTGGGCCTTCCCTTCCACGGTTAGAGTCATCAATAAAAAATGTACTCAGTTCTAACACTAACAGAGAGCTAATGAAGGGAAGCAAGCACAGGGGAGACATGTTGACATTTTTATGTACCGGTACATGATAAAAGTTGATGTGCAGCGTTCTGAACTTACTGCATTTGTGGTAGGCCGACCTGGCTAACAGCAGCATACAGAGAGGTACAATAATCCAGTTGGGATGTAATGAAAGTGTGAATTACCCATTAAAGAAGAAAAACAATTTCACTTAAGACCCCTGATGCATGCTCAATAATCCAGGTAGAAAAATCCAAAAAAGCTAAGTCTGGTCCTCTGGACATTCAAAAAAACAAAACAAATTTCACTTAAGATTGGTTTGACCATTTTGAACCAATCTCTCTGTCTTCTCTAGAGCAGCTTGAAACCATCTGGTTCCCCCTTTAATGTGGTCCCCCCTTGGCTACTAAAGGAGGTTTTTCCTACTCTAGGTCCCTCCATTCTTGCTATTGTGAATAGCAGTTTATCCACTGGCGTGGTACCAAAAACATTAAACATGCTGCTGTTCAACAACTCCTGAAAAACCAAACCTTGACCCCTCAGTCGTATCCAACTTCAGGCCTGTCTCCAGACTCCCATTTGTTTCTAAACTTCTGGAAAAAATAGTTGAGTCCCAGTTGAAGTGCTTACTGGAGGATCACGCTATCCTTGAGTTATTCCAATCTGGCTTTAAACCTCTCCACAGCACTGAAACTGCCCTACTGAAGGTTTTTAATGACATATTCTTATCCACAGATACAGTTGATTCTGTGCTGCTTGTCCTATTGTCAGAGTCAGAGTCAGAGAGAATTTATTGTCATTTGCACCGCATGTAGTACATGTGTTGAAAACGAGATTATGTACACAGGGTCCCAGTTACATCCAACAACAAATGCAAGAGAAAAACAATAATAACATCTAGGATTAACTAAGAGAGACATCAGCTAGTAATACACTAAGCCCTAATGTAGTAGAAAAACATCATTATAAACAGCAGCACGAACATGAGCAGATGGTCACAGATGAACGCAGCAACAAGAAACAGATCAGTATCAGTATGATGTGACATTTTGCAGTGTTTATTCTTATTATTTATTTATTCATGAGTCTGACAGCCTCAGGGTAGAAGCTGTTTCTCAGTCTAGTGGTTCTACATTTGATGCTCCTCAACCTCCGTCCTAAAATAAATAAGTTACAATAAATAAGTTACAATACACACAATAACTAATAACTAATAACTAATAAGTATTGTAACTATTGGACCTCACATCCACTTTTGACACCATCGACCATGGGATCCTCATTGCTAGGCTGGAGCAGTGGGTGGGCATCACAGGGTCAGCCCTAAATTGGTTCAGATCCTACCTCACTGACAGATTATTTTGTGTTTCCATCAAATATTTAAGTTCTGCAGCGGCAGCACTTAATTGGGGGTTCCGCAAGGGTCCATCCTAGGTCCTCTCCTATTCTCTGTATACCTGCTGCCACTTGGTGCTATTTTCCGGAAACACAACATACCTTTTCACTTCTACGCCAATGAATGTTAAATTTACTTCCCCCTAAGACACAATGGTACATGCTCTATTCAACCTCTGCTCGACTGCCTGGCTGAAATCAAGGACTGGATGGCTTTAAAATTCTTAAAGTGAAACTAAACCCAAATTTAACTTTTTTTAGCTGATAAACTCCCTAGAATGTGTTTAAAATGTTTCAGAGCAGTATTTCTGTGTTAATTTTCATAAAATTGTTCGTATTAGTTTAAATCGGCAATATTTGGTCTAAAAACGTGTTTAGGTAGTCCTATGGGTTGAACAGAGGTTATTGCACCCTAATTTCCTTATTTGTCTACGATTCGCACAGTGACGTATTTTCGCAAGCTTTCGTCACGGACGTGGTTCAAGCAGAGCCAATCCCCTGCGGAGATGAGACGGTCCTCCCTCCAGTGCATACCTTATATGGAGTGCTACATTTCACTCCTGAAAAGCTCTGCAACAAAGCATATTATAGTTTTCGGAATGGCACTAGTTATTTGTGTATTGTAACTTATTTATTTTAGGAATGTTTTTCACTTCTTCGAAACTGTCTGGTTGTATATTTTTTAATACAGTGCGTTAGAGGGGCAGTGCATGAAAGCCGAGTTGGCTCAGTGGTGTAGACACTGAGTTTGAATACGGGAGACCCGAGTTCGATCCCTGGTCACGGGGATTTTTTTTTTTTAAAGCCTTTTGTTTTGGATAGGTCAGGTGGAATAGATAAATACATCTACAGTACATGTTTATTCTTTGTTGTTGCTTGGTGCATGTTGTTGGCTACAGTTCTAGTTTGTTGTAGGTTGTTGCTGGAGGAGGCGTGAACGCAGGAAACCCCCCACCTCCTTTAGGCGGTGCCTCTACCAGAACGCCCATTTTGTTGAAGATTTTTGAATCTGGACTTGGGGAGGAGTTAAAGACCCAGAGGCCGTTCAGTGACACTTTAAGTTTCAATGAAAAGACGTCTGAAGTCATGTTGTTCCCTCCCAATGACAGAATCTCGAACCACTGCATCGACCTTTCTGATCTAGCCCTGTCAGAAAAACAAAAAGTCACAAATCTGGGAGTGATAATGGATCCTTCCGTGAAACTCAACAGTCATGTAAACATGATCGTCAAATCCTGTTTTTTCCAGCTGAGGCGACTGTCTAAGCTGAAGCCCATATTATCCAAAATTAACCTGAAGACAGTAATACACGCAATAGACGTACAAGTAATAGCCGGCTATTAAAGCGTTAGCCGTGTTGTTAGCCGCTAAGGACCATATCTTTAGCGATATGATAAACTGCTGCTTTATTAATGTTGTGCTTTCTCTCTCTGTTCCTCTAAAGGGCACACAGCACAGCTAAATGAACTCTGAACCATTTCAAATAAGAAGACGGGTCTGTCATCTATCTGTAGCATCAAGGCTCAAAGTGGAGTCTCACTTTACAGCAGCTTCACACAGGCTGACTAACGTGAAGGAGGCACAGCTGAATGGACACTTATAAAGCTCCTTTCTATCTTATCAAGAGACTCAAAGCTCTTTGCAACACAATATGTACCTCATTTACCCATCCATGTGCTCTACTAGATTTCTACAAAGAATAATCAGAGATTTATCACATTCATACACCGATGGGACACACATCAAAGGCAATGAGGGGTTCAATGTCTTGCCCAGGGACACTTCAGCATGTGACTGCTGTTAGAATCAAACCCCCAACTCTCCTATTAGAGGATGACTGCTCTAGCCTCTCAGCCACAGCCGCCCCCAGCTGAAGAGGATTATTATTTAAAAAATAAACTATTTAATACATGTAGTTTATTTTTTTAGGCATTTATTTTGTTCAGTTACAGCTGTTAATAAATGTGCCTGTGTGACAATTGGGACAAAACTTTGACTCAAATATATTTTTGTTATTCCTTAATGGAAAGAAAAAATATAGAGATATATATATTGTATATCGGGATTTTTGTAAAAAATATTGAGATATTAATTTTGGTCCATATCGCCCAGCCCTAGCTTGATTACTGCAATTCACTCCTGTTTGGTATCAGTCAGACCACCATTGCACAATTGCAACTGGTCCAGAACGTAGCAGCCCGATTTTTAACCAGTACAGGCAAAAGAGAGCACATTACATCAGTTTTGGCCTCCCTGCGCTGGCTACCGGTTCACCTTCGAATCCAGTTCAAAATACACCTGTATGTCTACAAATCGCTGAGCAGTCCTATCCATGTACACATACCCATATACATGCACACACACAATGAAGAGGTAAAACTTACTCTTTCTTTATTTAAACCTTTAGATTAAAATTTGACTTTTTTATTTTTCCACATTGATTCTGAAATTGAGGTGTGCAGCACATCTGTATCTTCACGCACACCTGGCATTATAACAGTGTGAAGAGCTTTCCACATTTTAAAGTAAATAAAACTAAAGTTTGTGGTAAAATTCACAGTTTTATGTGATGTTTGGCTTTAACACATACAGTAAATGCTCAGTCACTATCCTTTAGACAAATACTAGAATTTGACAAAATGAGACAATAACTTTCTCACTGACACAAAATAAGTGTGAGTAACATTCAAAATTTCTGCAGTTTGTTTAGCGGGCGGCATGGTGGCGCAGTGGGTAGAGCTGCGATAAGGTCGCCGGATCGAATGCCGGCCAGGGGGCATTTTGAGATTCAAGAGATTCAAGAGCATTTATTAACATTGCACTAATTTTCATCGATACAGCGTGATTATGTATTCACAGTCATCCAGGAGAGGGTTTTGAGTGTGAAAAGCTGCTGCCTTATCAAAACACATGACATGTTCTTCAGCGCGGCCTCTCTCATCCGTCTCAGGAGTGGAGTTTATATGTTCTCTCCGTGCATGCGTGGGTTTTCATGCATGTTAGACTGATTGCTAACTCTAAACTGTCTCTAGGTGCGAGTGAGAGAGTGAATGGTTGTTTGTCTCTATGTGTCCCTGTGGTGGACTGGAGACCTGTCCAAGTGTCCCCTGCCTCTCACACAGTCATGGCTGGACATGGGCACCAGTGACCCCATGATCCAAGAAGGAAAGCTAATGGATGGATGATATTTGTTTAGTCTAAATAATTTTATTTTCCAAAGAAATTGGTGCTCACACAAAAGTATGACTAAGGATTGAAAAGCCACTTTCTGTGATTACTGCACTAAAGCAAGCGTGACATTTTTTACTACTTTATTTGTACTCTGCTTGAAGGTCAAAACCAAAAGGACTGGTACACTTAAGAGACGATTATACTTCTCTGCTGAGGTGTTGTTTTCATGCTCCGGTTGACCCAGGTGAAGTGTGCTTACTCCCTGCGTTACACGGCCTCACTCGATGGTTGTGTCATGCATTTGGTAGATAGCGTTTGTTCTCATATTATAAAGAACATACAAGAAAAAAACCTTCAGTCTGTTTTATTTTCTCCCTTTTAAGTGCATGTTGAAAATTGTACATTTTGAATGGAAAAACATTGCACTTTTGAAGTAAGGTCAGTTGTTACATTTGAGTCTAGCCTTTCAGAATGTTAAAAATGAAAACTGAAGAGTAGCAGTATTCATGCCTTGTTGTGTCTTAACAAACTGCAAAGTCCTGAGTAAACAGCTTGTCTTGACACATGTCATAAATAACATGTTTTTATACCAACACTACATTTTTAAATGTAATAGAAAATGGTAACTTAATCATTTTTGGTTAAACATGTTTTTGTTAGTAATAAATAGATTGGCTTTTTGTGCCGAGGATGCTGGGAGAACAGCTGCTTAGGAGAGGCACAATTGTGGAGCTTTTAAGGGACATCTGGTCATCTATTTTTTATTCATTCTCCAGCAGCTTACTTATGGAGGGGTCACAAGTCTGAACTCTGTGCCCAAAGGGGGGTGGGCTGAAACGTGCCTGTAGCTGAAAGGTCCCACATGAGGTTAGTCACTGGATGTTTTACAAAGGATTGACTTGCTCAGTGACTCCCATGCATTGGTTTGGGGGAGCTATGGGAAGCAGATGTTCTATTTTTAGTTGCAGGGTGGAATTCACATACGCTGTCATGTCATACCGGAAACCAGAGGGGAAATGAGGGTTCCTGTTAGCTTTTACTTTCAACTTGAGAAGTTTTACAACGTATTTATCACGTTCAGTCTTCATGTCGTCCAGCATGTTTGACAGTGAGATTCAAAGAAAAAACATAAATTACAGTTTATTTTTACGTGATGTATTCAGTGGATTCTCCAAACGCAGATTAAAAGATGGTTTGTTGGTGAGCTGGCACCATTAGAGGTTTTGCTGAATAAGCTTTAAGCATTTGCAATGCATTCAACAAAAAACACAATAATTCATCTGTTTGCAAAGTGTTTGTATGTAGACAAACGACATGTTTTTTCTTGCCTTAGCTTGTTGACAAAAATGTATTTGTTGTGAGCCTATTTTAATATGTTTCTCATTTGATGTAGAGTAAAAACAGCTAAAATATGCATCCAATAAAAGAACAATATAACAAAAGATTACAAAAAAGGAACAATGACAGAATAAACGTAGTGGTTTTGATTCTGACTTTGTAACACCGCTGTATTTGAAACCCATCACCAACTCATGCCTGATTTTTAGTGATTTAAAAAAAAGTTTTTGTTTTTATTACACAACCTGCTGCTCATACTGCCTAAAAGACTGCAAAGGACACTGGTCATCCAGTTAATTACATCGTTAGGACCCTCCGACTGTTAAAAAGTTTAATTAGCAGCTTAATAGTCAAGTTAATTAACACTTCCAAGCATTTACTGAACTTAATTTGAATAAAAGTTGCGGTGTGAACAGAGCTGTTGCAGCAACTTTACTTTACACACATCTTTGGACAGTAGACAAGTTCTTCTGTACCACAAGCAGAGTTAATATCTTTGGGGCTTGTTATGACTACATGCTTTATTAATTTAGTCCTGAGGTTGATGCAGATTGTTCACACTCTTTACCTGTTCTTTAAAGGATTCAAAGCTTGTTTCAATAGTTCAAAGTTTTAATTTATCAGTGTTCTACGGAAGCGTAGTGCTGCCACCTGGTGAAAAAGTATAGATTATAGAAAATTACGTTTGTTTTTTATTTGATAAATAAAATAAAAAACGGTCCTGATTCTTTCTGCAATAAATCCACAATGTCCAATTCTGAAAATGAAATTGGATTTATCAAATAAAAAACAACCGTAAAAAGGATCGAACCAGGGTCCCCCGGACAAAATTTGGATTCAAAGCCGATGCGCTAACAGTTGTGCCACAGGGCAGGTTGCAAATTTTTAGGTCTACTTTATATTTAAAGGAACCGCCTCTCCTGAAATACTGGCTATGCATGCTACATGCTATGAGACTGGATGGAGGTGAAATTTACTTTAATTTTTTGGGGGGCTTATGACGTAATAACGTGATACGTATCACGTAATAACGTGATACGTATCACATTATTACTACATAAGCCCCCCCAAAAAAATTTCATCAGGTGGCAGCACTACGCTTCCGTAGTTTTCTCTCTAAAGTGAAAATTTAAAAAAAAAAATCAATTTAGTCTCATTGAGCCATGAGAACTCATTTTCAAGAGAGACCTGTTAGGGAGCAGATGGGGGTTGAGGGCCTTGCTCAGGGGCCCAGAGTGGGGCGAATGAGGGTGGAGGCAGGAGAGCTCTGCAATATAAAAAAAATATGGTGTGTCCTTTTTCCTTGTTAGGTAAATAGTACTGTCAAGTATAAAATGTAATCTCACAAAGTCACCTCAACAGGGACATGGATAGTTCTGTGTTGTAGGTAACAGACACGTTGATTTGTTTCTCCTTTTAAAAGCATGACTTTATGAAGAGCCTTTCTTCAATTTCATAAAGATACAAACCCTTTAATTATTGCCTGATGCTGACAAGAATAAACACAGTTCCTGTCAATGATTGGAGACCCAGTGAAAAATCAAACTCATCCCTCAACTCGCAGTGGTTTTACCCACTCATCATTCGTTCTGTTTGATGCTCTCAGGTGGAAGGAACCCTGAGATGGTGTAGAGGCAGGGCAGCCGGCTCAGGACCAGAAGGTCTCGGGTTCGATCCCCGGTCACGGCATATCGCGTTGTGTCCCTGGGCAAGACACTTAACCCCGAGTTGCTCCCGGTAGGACAGGCAGCGCCTTGCAAGGCAGTCTACCGCTACCGGTGTATGAATGTGTGTATGAATGGGTGGATGGTTGGTACTGTGGAGCGCTTTGGGCCCCTCAAAGGGGGCTGGAAAGCGCTATATAAGTAAGCTCCATTTACCATTTGTACCTTTTGATGGTTGTGCAATTTTAAGCTCTTATTAAAGGGAAAGAGATACTTGTGATCCAGTGATGGCTGCTTTAAAAAGAACCTGCTAATTATTTTTATTAGGCCTTTAAATTAAGATTTACTTTAAATTCAAGGTAACATATTGACAACTGTGTGTGTGTGTGTGTGTATATATATATATATATATATATATATATATGCGTGTGTGTGTGTGTGTGTGTGTGTGTATACCGTATATATTTATACACATTACATAAATCCCTGGTCACTAGTGCCCATGTCCAACTATCACTGTGCAAGAGGTGGGGGATACACTGGACAGGTCTCCGGTCCATTACTGTTACCAATTAGCCTAACATGCATGTTTTTGGTCTGTTGGAGGAAACCAGAGTACCCGGAGAAAACCCACACATGCACGGAGAGAACATGCAAACTCCACCCAGAAAGGCCCCCTGGCCGGGATTTTGATCCGGCGACCTTCTCATTGAGAGGCAGTAGCTTTACCAACTGAGCCACCATGTCAACTGGGATGGAAAACATTTCTTAGAAACTCAGTGTGGATGAGGGGAGTCAAGAGGAGCCATCATGGAAAGATGAGCCCCTGCATGACATGAGCCACCATCAGTTTAAAGAAGTGATATCAACCAGTCCTACCAGTGGCTAGAGAGGGCTGAACTGAAGGGCAGCACCGAGGCACTCATCATGACAGCACAAGAACAACAGCCCAGGATCTACCATAGCAGACAAGACCCAAGATGCAGGCTGTGCAAAGATGCTCTTAAGAAAGTCCAACACTCAACAGCTAAATATAAGATGCAAGCAGACAAAGTGTGTACGCATCGCCATGACCAGTTTCTAGAATAATATACAGGAGCATCTGGGCCAAATATAGACTGGATGTCCCACAGTCAAAGAAGGGCACTCCACCAAGGCAGGGCTTACATACTGAGGAACTTCCAGATCCAGACTGATAAACAGGTGATGGCTAACTGCCCGGACATTGTGATCGACAAGAAACCGAAGACAGCTGTGGTGATAGAGGTAGTAATCCCAAAAGACTGGAACATCAGGAAGAAGCTTGAGAAATACCAAGGGCTGAAAGAGGAAATAGAAAAGTTGTGGAGTCAAGGCCTCAGTGGTCATTGAAGTACTCAGTGCTGTGACATCCAAACAGATCCCAGGAACAACCTCAGAGATCTCTGTCCAGAAGAGCACAGTCCTACAAACTGCTACGATACTGCACAGAACCCTCAGGCTGTCATATATCTACAGGTTCTGACTGAACAAACATACTGGCTGACCTCTAATTTTTTATCTAATCCTATTAACAGTAGGCAAAATCATGGAAGTTTTGGTTAGTGCTGTTACTATTTTTTCTTCATTGTTGCCACACTATCTGTGCTGTTTCTGTAGAATTTATGTTGTGTCAAAAGAAAAGTTTCCACCATTCTGCCTATTGATGTGATGACAAACAGATCTGACATGATGTGGTTTGTGATATAATAAATACATGTAAAAATATTTTTACAGTAGATCAGGCATCGTCAGATTGCTGTCACGATACTCATTCAGACATGAAGCTGTCTCATTCAGTTCTTGTCAAACAGAAAGTACAGGGGCTTTGCTTTTCTCAATGGATTAAATCAGTTTAGTTTGAAGTAGAGCTGCAGTAGTAGTAAAATCTTGTTCTATTTCATAGATTACAGAATGTTTACATACTGCATTGGAACAATATTATCTAACTTGGCTTGACACAGAAAATTATACCGTAAACGCATGTTCATTTCTGAAACCATTTGTCGTTTTCAACGGTTTACTGCGTTCCTCTTGACCCTTGCCATCTATTGTGACGCAACCCATCTTCTATTAGTTATTTTCCATGACGTTATATCCTGTTGAATGTTTTTTCCATGACCACAGGAAGCAGTGCTAGTTTCTTGCTAATCTCAAGGGCATTCATCAATCAGAAACATCTTCAAACTACCGGTCTCATTCTCTCTTTCCATTCCTCCCTGTTCTTTCTGCTTGTGTTTTGTTGCGGATACAGTTACATGAGATACGCCACACCATCATCTCTGTAACTGATGCACACGTTCTCCAGCTGCTCTTACAGCTGTTTTGTAAATTACTGTTGTCAGTTATTATTTAGTTTTGCCAAATTTCACCTCCATCCAGTCTCATTTTTAGAGGAAAGTTGTGCTCAGAAGGTGTGACTCAGTTTTTTTCTAATCCTCAGTTTTTATCTCTGTGACAAATCCAGTTTGTCAGCTGATGACAAAAGGAGCTCAGAAAGTAATCAAATCTCAGTCACGCTTTGTAATTTTGTTATGTTGCAGTTTACGCTACAACTGTTTAAACAATTTTTTTTCACAATATTCTGCAATCAATGCATCATAATGACATAGGAAAACATAATTTTATACAATTTTGTAATCCTAATGGAAAGCATTTGCGTAAATCATGAGCATTGAGAAATTTTACAAAAAACATTGCTCTTGATTTCAGCTGAGATGTTTATATACATTGACTGGAAATTATTCATCCATCCATTATTTTTGGCTTATTCCAAAGTCGGGTCGCGGGGTCAGCAGTTTGAGCAGGGAGGTCCAGACATCTCTTTCCACAGCCTCCTCTTCCAGCTCTTCTGGGAGGACCCCAAGGTGTTCCCAGACCAACTGAGAGACATAGTTTCTCCAGCATGTCCTGGGTCTTCCCCAGGATCTCCTCCTAGTTGGACATGCCCAAAGCCCCTCCATATGGAGGCATCCAGGGAGCATTTTTACCAGATGCCCAAACCACCTCAACTGGCTCCTCTCAATGTGGAGGAGCAGCGGTTCTACTCCGAGTCTCTCCTTGTAACTGAACTTCTCACCCTAGCTCTAAGGGAGTGTCCAGCTACCCTGTGAATGAAACTCATTTCGACTGCCTGTATCCATGATCTCATTCTTTCTGTCACTACCCAGAGCTCATGACCATAGGTGAGGGTAGGAACATGGACTGACCGGTAAACGCAGAGCTTTGCCTTACAGCTCAGCTCCCTCTTCTTGACTGGAAACTACCTTTGGTAAAATGACTACATTTAACTTAATTTGGAAATACATGCCTCCTAGCTGGCAATACATATCGGAGCACAAACCAAGCCATGAGCACAGGATTTATGGAATGCACAGATTTGTGAAACACTACAGAAACTTGTGCTGCACTGAAAGGTACCCAGAGCACCTTGTTGTCCGTAGTTCTCAAATGGAAGAAGGTTAACACAACCAGGACTGAGGGTGCAATGTCTTATGGCATAAGATCTCGCAAGTGCAAACACCACAGGATTTCCTAAAAAAAAACTTTGACCGTTGATTAGCTTTTTAATTTTGGCCATTTGTAAAGCCCCTGAGTTTAAGCTTACACAACTTTAACAAAAAGTTAGGAGCTCATGTATAGTTGTAGCAGACAGGAAATGTCCCAGTCAGTTGAGTTTGTGGCAAAAAAAAAAAATCTTAAAAACAATTTTTTTTTAAAATGTCATGTCTCATTCTTGTAAACCCATCATCCATCTTTTTCCTTGACGTTAGTGTCCCATTACACCTCGAACCAGGACCCTTCCAAGAACTGTTTGCCCAGTCACACGGAACAATTGAACGAAATGTAACTTGGTGAGAAAGGTGACCAAGAATCTGATAGAGCTTCAAAGATCCTCTGTGGAGACAGAAGTAAATTTCAGAAAGACAACCAGAACAGTGACTTCCTCCAATCTGGACTGTATGGCAAAGTGGTGAAATGGAAGCTACTCCACAGTGATGGACACAGTTCTGCTAGTAGTGGAACTAATTTTTCAAATAGCCTTTTCACTGATTTTAGAAACTGGTAGTGCAATTAGCTACTGCTAAATTAGGTTCCACCAACTTGGGGGCCGCGATGGTGTAGAGCAGGGATGTCAAAGTCAAATACACTGAGGGCCAAACAAACACATTTGCTACAAGCCAAGGGCCGGACTTGTTCAATGTTTATTATAAGGGGGTGATATAAGAATTTTTTTCTTCTTTCTGCACTCTTTTCATTCAATGTTTTCTTTTTGATTAATTTGTTATATTTCTTCTCTTTTAAATGAATGAATAAATTAAATAAATAAAATATTAATTAGCTTTACATCTGCTAAGTTCTTGGTATAAATCAACACAGACATGTTCCTGCTTTTAGTATTTTACATTGTTTTATAATGTAGCTGTTTATGTTTCATTTTGTTTTTTAAATACAGTTTTCTTAGGATTTTTAATTAATATGCCTTTTTATGATTGTTTACTGTTGGCTGCAAGTATCAAGCTGCGAAATTCTTCATTTTCTACAGCTGATAGCTGTTGGCCATTAATTATGAGGAAGTTAAGCAACTTCTCGGTGAACATTTGAGCTTTGTGGCTTTAGCTGAGTGTTTTTCTTGTTCAACCCGGGGCGAGCGCTCTGATTTCGGTCAGCCACTCTCAGCCTGTCCCTCCTATGAGACGGGCAAGACAGCGGGTCGGACTGGATGCAGCTGGCCACGGTCGGTTTCCCTGTTTCGGTTTGGCAAGAGTGGCATCCCGCTGAAGCCCCAGAGCTCGAATGTCCAACGTAAAACTAACTTGACCACGGTTTAATGTGGCGCTATGACTCTGCAGACATTGAACGTTGCTGTCTTGTGGTGTTTAGTGTAAAATACTTCCACATAGCCGGCATGCTACGATGAAAAGTTGGCTAGCTGTTAACTAAAGTGCTACTCACAGTCCGCACATTGTAGCTGGCTGCAAACTATGAAATGGATTTCCTGAATGTGACGTCAGGCAGGTCTTATTACTCTGAGTTCATGAGACGACTCCGGATTGGCCCCATCCCTACTACCGTTTCATTGTGGGGAATGTAGCGTTGGTGTGTGCAAAACACCAGCGGGCGGCTCTGGCCTGCGGGCCGTTTCTAATAGTAATTAAATATCATCCAGGGGGCCATAGATAATTAATTTGCGGGCCGAATCTGGCCCGCTGGCCTTGACTTTGACATATGTGGTGTAGAGGCAGGGCAGCCGGCTCAGGCGGGTTCGATCCCCGGTCACAGCATACCTTGTTGTGTCCCTGGGCAAGACACTTAACCCTGAGTTGCTCCCGGTAGGACTGGCTGGCGCCTTGCATGGCGCCTACCACTACCGGTGTATGAATGTGTGTATGAATGGGTTGATGGCTGGTACTGTGATGCACTTTGGGGCCCCTCATAGTGGGCTGAAAAGCGCTATATAAGTAAGGTCCATTTACCATTTACCATTTAAGTCCATTAACAAAGTTAAGACGCTTGTTCCTGTCTGTTGTGGGTGTGTCTAGAAGAGTCCATTAGATAGGCTTTTGGCTTATTACATGTCACAAGACGTGACCGGTTGACGCAGAAGCAGCTAGCTGAAGGCACGCTATTCAGAATCAGAATAAACTTTATTGTCATTTCACACAGGTACAGCGTGTACGCATGACAAAAATGATTGGTCGATTCATCTTCATCTGGAAAGAAACAAAGACGAAGACAGTCGCCTGAGTGTTTGGCAGTTTAATATTAGCTTCTGCTAATTTTTAAAAACTGTTTAGAGTTAGCAAATCTAACAGTTTAGTGAGCAGAATATGATTCAGATTCAGATTCAGTTTATTATTGCCATTGTCAATGAACAGGATTCACAGACTAGGAATTTTCTTCGGCATAACGGTGCATAAAATATAGAAACATAAAACATAAAAAACATAAACCATAAAACATCAATACAATATTCAGTGAACAAAACCTACTAAAAAACAGCGCAATTAGAGTGGTGCAATCAAAATACAGTGATACAGTGATTCCCAATCAAAATACAAAATACAGCGACCAAGGCAAGTTATGGGGTAACATGGTTATGAGTGTTCAAAAGTCTGACAGCAGAGGGGAAGAAACTGTTTTTATGGCGGGAGGTTCTGGTCCCAATTGACCGAAGCCTCCTGCCTGAGGGGAGTGGTTCGAACAGACCGTATGCAGGGTGAGAAGGGTCAGCTGTGATCCGACCTGCTCGCCTCACAGTCCTGGAGACGTACAGGTCATGGAGAGATGGGAGACTACAGCCGATTACCTTCTCAGCAGAGCGCACGATGCGCTGCAGTCTGTGTCTGTCCCTGACAGTGGCCCCGGCGTACCACACTGTGATGGACGCGCTGAGGATGGACTCGATGATGGCCGTGTAGAACTGCACCATCAGCTTGGCCGGCAGCTTAGTTAGTGAGTTAGTGAAGCTAACCTTTTGGTTATTTGTGCCCACCACTGCCTCTCTTCAATGAAAACCTCTTTAAAGCCCATTTCAGAGTCAGAGATTATTTATTGTCATACACACCACATGTGGTACATGTGATGAAACGAGATTATGTACACAGGGTCCCAGTTACATCCAAAAATAAAATGTAAAAGAAAAACAGTAATAAGATCTAAGATATGAACTAAGAAAAACGTCAACTAAAAATACACTAGGCACTATTAGCATAAAAACATTACTTTGAACACCCTGATGCATGCTCAATAATCCAGGTAGAAAAATCTAAAAAAGCTAAGTCTGGTCCTCTGGACATTCAAAAAACAAAAAAACAAAACAAAGCAAAAAATTGTAGAAACGTTTCGTCTTTCGTCCGAAAGACTTCCTCAGTCTGAGGTGCTGGGTTCAGCTCAGTCTTATAAATAGCACCCTCTCACAGTGTTACACAACCAGTTGGCTGATGACAGCCTGAAACCAGCTGCTCACATGATCAAGGAGGACCATCAGCCTAACAATGGATCGTTAGCACCCTGATGGTTGTTTGCTATTCACAGAGGGCTGAGTGATACCAGCAATCACAGCATTGTAGGAGGGGGACAGTTGAACTCGGAGGCCTCCACCCCTGTTTAATGATGGGCGGTTTCTTTTCACAAAGATGGCCTCCTTTACTCCTCTCTCAAACCATCGTTCCTCTCTATCAAGGATGTGAACATCTTCATCCCTGAAAGAGTGACCGCTGGCCTGGAGATGAGTGTAGACTGCAGAGTCCTGACCTGATGATGTTGATCTTCTGTGCTGGGCCATCCTTTTGGCCAGTGGCTGTTTAGTTTCCCCGATATAAGACTGATCACAGCCCTCCTGACACTGAACAGCATACACAATGTTACTCTGTTTTTGCCGGGGGACTGGATCTTTGGGATGAACCAGTCTTTGCCGTAATGTATTTTGAGGTTTAAAAGCCACTGGGACGTTGTGTTTAGAAAATGTGTTTAGAAAAAACCACTTTGGCCAGGATTGCCTCAAACTTGTTAGAGAGTTTGAGAAAACAGCTAGGAAGAGGGCGGACTACAGGAACCACTTGCGATTCAACCTTAGATGCAGACAAAGTGGCATTATTCCTAAGAGCCTGGAACTGAATTCATCGGTCAGCGGGCACCGGGCAAGCAACATCCTTCAGAAGGCACAGACGCAGCTGCTGAATGAACGGGTAAGACAGACCAATTTTACCATTGAGGCCTTGAAGGCCAAAGAAGAGCAAATTTATCAAAAACTAACAACGTGCCTAGATCAGACCACACTTCAGCAAGTGATGGACTGTACAGATCGGGCACGCTTAGCACAGCATGTCAAGTCCAAGACTCGACAACAAAACAAATTTAACTCACTGATAACTCGTCAACACCATAACAATTCCAACAACAACACATTCAGTGTAAGACAACACTCCGATACACAGTTACATGCCGGGGAGACAGAAAAGTGGGTGAAGAATTTATCTGACAGACAGCTCACCCAGCCGGAGACAGAGATTCTTGCCAGGGGGCTAAACTTTGCAGTGGCACCAAGTAGAATTCCACTGGTGGAGATGATCACAGCCACTGAGTCAGCCATCCGTAACAACAAAATTAAAGACTTTGAAGCAGAACAACTCAGAGTCAAAGTTTCAGCCTGTCTCAGTAATGCTAAACCACCACCTTCCAACATCAGTAGAGAAGAGAGGGATGCACTCACCACGCTTAGCAAGGACAAAAACATCATAATTCTCCCAGCAGACAAAGGAAGGTGCACAGTGATTTTGAACCAGAAAGACTATCATGAGAAAGTTATGTCACTCCTTAGTGACTTAACCACTTATGAACCGCTGAAAAGAGATCCAGGAAGTGGTTACAAGAAGAAGTTGATAGATTGCCTGAAAATTTTGAAGCAGGACAAGGCTATTGACAATATTCTGTACCACAGACTGTACCCAGGGGAGGCCACGCCAAGTCTGTATGGTTTACCCAAAATCCACAAACAAGGTGTACCTTTAAGACCAATTGTTAGCATGATTAACTCTGTCACTTACAATGTTTCCAAATATCTGGCATCTGTACTCATCCCTTTAGTTGGCAGCTCAGAACACCACATACAGAACACCATGGACTTTGTGGATAAGGTGAGGGATGTCATCATGGAGACTGATGAAACAATGGTCTCTTTTGATGTTACATCACTCTTTACGTGCATTCCTGTTGATGAAGCAGTAGAGGTGGTCTGTTTAAGGTTAAAATCAGACACCACTCTGAACAGCAGAACCACGCTTTCCACAGAGCAACTGTGTCAACTCTTGAAACTGTGCCTGCAGTCAACCTACTTCACATATGGGGAGCAATATTATAGGCAGAAACATGGATGTGCTATGGGGTCTCCAGTTTCTCCTATTGTTGCCAACCTGTACATGGAGGAGGTAGAAAAGAGAGCCTTGACATCCTTTACGGGGAGACCACCAAGTCATTGGTTCAGGTATGTTGATGACACCTGGGTTAAAATTAAATCTCAGGAAGTCCAACATTTCACTGATCACATCAACTCTGTGGATAAATATATCAAGTTCACACGAGAAGATGTAAGAAATGGCAGGTTGGCTTTCTTGGACTGTGAGGTCTCAGTTTCTGATAGAGGAAATTTGCAAACTGAGGTGTACCGCAAACCCACCCACACAGACCAGTATTTACAGTTTGACTCCCATCACCCTCTGGAGCACAAGTTAGGAGTCATCAGGACTCTGTACCACAGAGCAGACAGCGTCCCCACTAACGCAGGAGCCAGACAGAAGGAGAAATCACACACAAAACAGGCTCTAGAGAAATGTGGATATCCTAACTGGGCCTTCCTGAAAGCAGAGAAGAAACCCAAACAGGACTCCAGCCAGCCATCAGGTGAAAAGAAGGAACCCAGACCCAGACCAGTGGCCATTCCATATGTTGCAGGGGTTTCAGAGACATTGAGACGTTTATTTTCTAAACACAACGTCCCAGTGGCTTTTAAACCTCAAAATACATTACGGCAAAAACTGGTTCATCCCAAAGATCCAGTCCCCCGGCAAAAACAGAGTAACATTGTGTATGCTGTTCAGTGTCAGGAGGGCTGTGATCAGTCTTATATCGGGGAAACTAAACAGCCACTGGCCAAAAGGATGGCCCAGCACAGAAGATCAACATCATCAGGTCAGGACTCTGCAGTCTACACTCATCTCCAGGCCAGCGGTCACTCTTTCAGGGATGAAGATGTTCACATCCTTGATAGAGAGGAACGATGGTTTGAGAGAGGAGTAAAGGAGGCCATCTTTGTGAAAAGAAACCGCCCATCATTAAACAGGGGTGGAGGCCTCCGAGTTCAACTGTCCCCCTCCTACAATGCTGTGATTGCTGGTATCACTCAGCCCTCTGTGAATAGCAAACAACCATCAGGGTGCTAACGATCCATTGTTAGGCTGATGGTCCTCCTTGATCATGTGAGCAGCTGGTTTCAGGCTGTCATCAGCCAACTGGTTGTGTAACACTGTGAGAGGGTGCTATTTATAAGACTGAGCTGAACCCAGCACCTCAGACTGAGGAAGTCTTTCGGACGAAAGACGAAACGTTTCTACAATTTTTTGCTTTGTTTTGTTTTTTTGTTTTTTGAATGTCCAGAGGACCAGACTTAGCTTTTTTAGATTACTTTGAACAGCAGCACGAACGTGAGTCTGTATGAGCACGAATGAGCAGCAGCATGAAACAGATCAGCAGCAGCATGAAACAGATCAGCAGCAACATGAAACAGATAAGCAGCAACATGATGTGATTGATTTTTTTCCCTTCACAGTGATTATTCTGGTTAGATATTCATGAGTCTAACAGTCTCAGGGTAGAAACTGTTCCTCTGTCTTGTGGTTCTACATTTAATTCTCCTCAACCCTTCCTGAGGGGAGTGGGGAAAAAAGTGTGTGCTGGGTGAGTGTGGTCTTTCATGATGCAGGCAGCCCTCTTCCTGCAACTGGAAGTGTAGATGTATGTGATGGTGGGGAGACTGACTCCAACAGACTTCTTTTGAGCCCATTTCAGACTGAGAAAATCAATAGTCTCTGTTCTGATAAAACCAATATTAAACTTCCATCCATTCATCCATTATCTTTTACCTGTTTCATCTTTTTTGGTTTGCGGGGGTCACTGGTACACAATGTCCAGCAGTCACTGCATGAGAGGCGGGGGACATCCTGGACAGGTCTCCAGTCCATCACAGGGAACAACCATTCACTCTCTCACTCACACCTAGAGACAATAGTTACCAATAAGCCCAACATGCATGTTTTTGGTCTGTGGAAGGAGTACCCGGAGAAAACCCATGCAGCACAGAGAGAACATACAAACTCCACCCAGAAAGTCCCCCGGACCAAAAATAAACTTTTCTACCTCAATTCTAAATATTATATCTAGAAGAAACCAGGCATGTTCCCAAAACCACCCCTCACTGTGAAGCCCGGTAGTGGCCGCATTTAGCTGTGTGGATGTTTTAGCAGCAGGGACTAAGAGACTGGTCATGCAGGGAAAACTAAATGGAACAAGATACAGCGATATCCTCAGTGAAAACCTGGTTTCACAGTGCTCAGACCTCAAACTGGCTGAAAGGTTCACCTTCCAACATGACAATGACTCAAAGCACACTGTGAAGACAACACAGGAGGGGTTTAGGAGCAACTCTGTGAAGATTTTAAAAGAGACCAGCCAAAACCCAAACTTGAATTAGATTTATTGACTCTGGAGAGATCTGAAAATAGATTCCCATCCAACCAGACTGAGCTGAGCAGATTTTCAAAGAAAATATGACGTACTGAGTGTGGGTTATTGGAGTATTAACAATTGTAGCATCAGGTTGCAGCATAACAGCATTGAAAAACGTGAAGGAGGTCTGAATAGCTTTTGAACCGACTGTTTGAAGATTAAAAATATGAAAAATATTTAGAGTTAGTTCATGTTTTTTTTTAATAATTGTGTCTGCTGCACAAAGTTAAAACTTCAGTCTGCTGCACAAAGTTAAAACTTCAGTTAAGATTTGTTTCTTAAACAGAACAAAGCATAACAAAGTGGAGTTTTCACCTAGTCATTATTCTAAATTTAGCTTAATTAACTAGCCAGCTTTTGCCTATTGAAAATATTTAAACACAGCTGCCAACTTTGATCAAATTAAGGTTTGTTCTGTTTTTTAGGCAAACACAAAGCAAACTGTGTACAGAGTTGAACAATATACTTACTAATGTTGCTGCATGAGATCACAAAGACTTGATAATAGCTGAGAGTCCGACATCTATTCTGTGTTCCCTGTTGGGAAAGTGGACCTGTCACGGTGGTGCGGTGTGTGGTTGATGAGTCCCGTGGTGCAGACAGGTAGACTTCAGAGGCACGAGTAAAACCAAAATACTTTAATAAGATGAAAACAAAACAACTGACGAGGCAGTTACAAAACTATACGGACGCTCTACAGTGGCTGAGTACTAAACACTAAACACTAAACACTAAACCCAAACATGAAGACGAGATGTACTCACAGACCAAGGAGCTGGGGAACGACACACCAGGGTAACAGGGACAATGACCCGACAATGAGACACACATAACTGCTGACTAATATACACAACCTAATTAATGCTGAACACAAACACCTGTGACGCTGAGCAGACACACCAACAGAGGGACACAGGATGTAAGGAGGGGATGGAGCCAATCCTTACAGTACCCCCCCCTCAAAGACGCCCCCCGGCGTCCCCAAAAAACACCCCAAAAACACAGGGCAGGCAAAGGAAGGAACCGCAAGGACGGCGGGCACGAGAAAACACAAGGACAGGGGACAAAACACAAGGACAGCAAAACAAAAACCGACAGGAACAGGGCCTGGGACAAAAGCTAAACACAAACTTTAACGAGCGCCAAAACAACGAGGCCAAGATGTCGACCTCGGGCATGGACCCCTCAGGTGGACGACCGGGAGACAGTCCGTTGCGCAGGACCCCCTCCGGTGGACGACCAGGAGGCAGTCCACACTGCAGAGAAACCTCAGGCGGGCGTCCCGGGGGCCATCCATCGAGCAGGAGCCTCCATCGAAGACGAGGCCTCAGGACGGTCGAAGACGAGGGTGGGACCCTCCAGGGCCCACCTAAAACAGGAGCCCCCGCATGCGGCGCAGCGGCGCCAAGCGTAGAGACGACCCTGGGCGTCGAGACATCAGACGTAGAGACCTCGAGCATTAAGACCTCGAGCGTGGAGACCTCGAGCGACCACCTGGAGCAATAAACGTGAGGGGGCCTCTCCTGAGACCCCTCCGGACAGCAGTGATGGGGCCTCTCCTGAGACCCCTCCGGACAGCAGTGAGGAGGCCTCTCCTGAGACCCCTCTGGACAGCAATAGACGTGAGGAGGTCTCTCCTGAGACCCCTCTGGACAACAATAGACGTGAGGAGGTCTCTCCTGAGACCCCTCTGGGCAGGACACGTGAGGAGGTCTCTCCTGAGACCCCTCTGGGCAGGACACGTGAGGAGGTCTCTCCTGAGACCCCTCTGGGCAGGACACGTGAGGAGGTCTCTCCTGAGACCCCTCTGGACAGGACACGTGAGGAGGTCTCTCCTGAGACCCCTCTGGACAGCAGTGAGGGGGTCTCTCCTGAGACCCCTCTGGACAGCAGTGAGGGGGTCTCTCCTGAGACCCCTCTGGACAGCAGTGAGGGGGTCTCTCCTGAGACCCCTCTGGACAGCAGTGAGGGGGTCTCTCCTGAGACCCCTCTGGACAGCAGTGAGGGGGTCTCTCCTGAGACCCCTCTGGACAGCAGTGAGGGGGTCTCTCCTGAGACCCCTCTGGACAGCAGTGAGGGGGTCTCTCCTGAGACCCCTCTGGACAGCAGTGAGGGGGTCTCTCCTGAGACCCCTCTGGACAGCAGTGAGGGGGTCTCTCCTGAGACCCCTCTGGACAGCAGTGAGGGGGTCTCTCCTGAGACCCCTCTGGACAGCAGTAGACGTGAGGGGGTCTCTCCTGAGACCCCTCTGGACAGCAGTAGACGTGAGGGAGTCTCTCCTGAGACCCCTCTGGACAGCAGTAGACGTGAGGGGGTCCCTCCAAGGACCCCCTGGAACTGGATACATGACCCTCCATCGACGTGGAGGCGTCAGCGACGAGTGGACCCTCCATGGATGTGGAGGCGTCTGCGGTGAGTGGACCCTCCATGGATGTGGAGGCGTCTGCGGTGAGTGGACCCTCCATGGATGTGGAGGCGTCTGCGGTGAGTGGACCCTCCATGGATGTGGAGGCATCAACGGTGAATGGACCCTCCATGGATGTGGAGGCGTCAACGGTGGAGGCGTCAACGGTGAATGGACCCTCCATGGATGTGGAGGCGTCCGTCGCGCCGGGACCCTCTGTAGATGTGGAGGCGTCCGTCGCGCCGGGACCCTCTGTAGATGTGGAGGCGTCCGTCGCGCCGGGACCCTCTGGAGATGGCGAGAGATCCTCTGGAGACGGCGAGGAACCCTCTGTAAAGACGGAGGCGTCCGTCGCGCCGGGACCCTCTGCAGACGGCGAGAGACCCCCTGGAGAAGGTGTAGATGCAACGCCCTCAGTTGGTGATGCAGCGCCCTCTGTAGGCGATGCAGGAGCAGGACCTGTAGGTGCTGGTGGTGCAGCACCCCCTGGTGCCAACGGCGGTGCAGCACCCCCTGGTGCCATCGGCAGAGCAGCACCCCCTGGTGCTTCAGGCAGAACAGCACCCCCTGGTGCCATCGGCAGAGCAGCACCCCCTGGTGCTTCAGGCAGAACAGCACCCTCTGTAGGTGCCTTGGGAGCAGCGCCCTCCATCTTGGCTTTACTCTCCTCCTGCCCCATCTTAGCCAAAGTCAGGATCTGAATGAAACCTGGGTCAATTACAGAACAGGGACTGTTAACAATGATGTCTACAATAATGGAGTATGTCTTATATTTGTAACAAGGGTCCGGTTTATTGACAGCAGCATAAAACAGTCTTTTTATCTGCTGGAATATGTGAATGGCCTCTTCAGATCTCTGTCCCACAGCGACCCCTGTGGTCGTGGTGGGATCTCCTTCAGAGTGTCCTGCAGGCTCTTCCTGTGTGAGTCCTGCATGAGTAGCGACCCCTGTGGTCGAAGTGTGAACAGGCTGCTCCCTTCGTGAAGGAGTCCTGTCGTGAGACTGCTTTCTTTCAGCTGTGTGGCGTGCAGGAGTCTCCGTGACTCCTGCAGACATGGTGTGAGGGAACACATACCCCCCCTTCAAAGAACGTCTCCCCCGAGACGTCACAGTGCATGGACGTGGGTACCCCTCCCCCTTTGAAACGCCCGCCGGCTCTACAGACAGCGTGGGAGAATTACGGGGGAGAGCAGGCTGAAAACCGGAAGTGCGCGGCTTCGCCGGTCGCCGCCTTCTCCTGCGGCCTCGTGTCTCCGGAGCTGGAAACGGCAGGAGTCCTCCCGGGTCCGAATCTGACTCGTCGTCGGACACATCCCACAAAGAGATGGCTCGTGCAGGAGCGAAGGAGGTGAACCGGTCGGAGCAGCCGCCCCGACGCTCCCTCGCTCGCTCTGCTATCAGCATGGGAGATGGAAGCTGCTCTGGCTCGGACCTGTTGCTGCTCCAAGCGGGCTCGGTTCGAAACCCGCCAACTCTGATGGCTGCAGCCTCCCTCCGAGCAGACATCTTCAGCCTCTAGGTGAGTCTATGTTACCTGTCCGCGGGACTCAAAATGGTCGGGTCATTCTGTCACGGTGGTGCGGTGTGTGGTTGATGAGTCCCGTGGTGCAGACAGGTAGACTTCAGAGGCACGAGTAAAACCAAAATACTTTAATAAGATGAAAACAAAACAACTGACGAGGCAGTTACAAAACTATACGGACGCTCTACAGTGGCTGAGTACTAAACACTAAACACTAAACACTAAACCCAAACATGAAGACGAGATGTACTCACAGACCAAGGAGCTGGGGAATGACACACCAGGGTAACAGGGACAATGACCCGACAATGAGACACACATAACTGCTGACTAATATACACAACCTAATTAATGCTGAACACAAACACCTGTGACGCTGAGCAGACACACCAACAGAGGGACACAGGATGTAAGGAGGGGATGGAGCCAATCCTTACAGGACCCAGTTATCCCAGTAATTAAGAAGATCTAGTGATCCAGTGCCAGGCAGAGTGAGCTCCCACCAGGGCACCAGACAAGGAGCTAAACAAATTGAGGAAAGTCTCAGTGCTCAGGGTTAATGTACCGTAGTGTCAGACAGAGAAGTAAAAATGTTCACCAAAGTCAAGCAATCAGTGCTCATTCTAATAAGTACCAGAAATTTTTATTTTTATTTGCAAACCTGTTTGGATTATTTTAATCATTTGTTTACTGTATTTCCCGGGGTATAGGTCACACCCTTTTATGTTTTTTTTCAAGGCCTGTGACCTATACACCGGTGCAACCTATATATGGCTTGTTATCACTTTCGGCGAAACAAATTTTTAAATCCAGCTCATTTCACAATTACGTTCATTTATTAAGGAAAAGTTCAGCTCAGACATATATTTGCTATAATTTTTATCAAACAAATAATTGTTTTTAAGTGTTAATCTTCTTAAAAGCCTTGCTGTGCGCTCCTGTGGCAGACATTTGCAGCAGAGCTAAACGTAGGTGCGACCTATACACCGGTGCAACCTATCTAGGGATTTTTCCAATCTATTGGTGATAATTGGACAATGCGACCTATACACAGGTGCGACCTATACACCAGAAAATACTGTAGTATCTTTAACTTGAACTGTGTATACAGTACCGGTACATGGTTGTTTAGTTACAGTAATAGTTGAACTGATGTTTTAGTTTGTAGCAGGTCGCTTTCGTAAATGAGCCCCCGAAGCTCAATAAGATTGACCTGACTAAATAAAGGTTGAATGATGCTTTATAATTGAAATGGTACCCTTCTACGTTTTTTTTTTCTCTTTCTGATTGCTAAGGCACAACTTTGAAAACAGAAATCTTTTTTAAAAAAGAGAAAAAAACTACACATTTAGCACATTCACACACCTAATTAACAGAACACCCTGGATCTTTAGCAAAATGAAACACTTATGTATATTAGCTTATAATGTAATAATTATCCTTATTAGGTTCAAAATTATATAAAAATTGCTATTTTTGCTATATCTATTTTTGCTTTATCTATTTTTGCAGTATCAAACATGTTTTTATATTATCTTTGGTCCGTGATGTGCTAAAACATTCAAAAGTCTTTGATTTCTTTTTGATTTTGATTTCTTCATGATCATTGAAATCAGTGATGCATACATAAAAAATACAAACAATAATTAGTTGGGCACTAAACCTACAAGTACTAATGCTGCAAAGTAATGAAAATATTTATTTTGTAATAAAGTCAACATAAAGTCAAAACTTTGTGTATCACAATTTTTCTACTGCTGCAAACACATGTAAAGAACTATTAAAAATAAGATATACTGTACATATATCCAACCGTTACACTGATTGCAGGGAGGAAACAAAGGTAATAAATAGAAAATCTACATCCAATGATAATTTTCTGAGCTTTTATAAATTTTGTCTAGTCATCCATGGAATATTTTTCTAACACAACAGACAATTAAACACATGCACACACACTGACCCTGTCAAAAACTTGTATCACTCTTTTGCCTCTGGCAGCAGACGATAATTACTATATCCAACACAAAAAAGCTATGGGGTAAAAGAAACTTTAAAATAGTTCTAGTCCATTCGGGTGTGGACCTGGTCCTAAGAATTTATCAACATCATAGGATATATCATTTGCGAGGCATTATGGGAAAACTTCATTGTATCAAATCCATGTGTGCCCAGTTGCTGCATCATTATAGTGCTTATATTTAATTGGTGTCTTTTTTCATTCAACCTTTCTTTAGACAGGTTAATCCCATTCAGCCTCGAGGACTCATTTATAAAAGAGACCTGATAAATAAATCAAGAACGTGTTTACACACCTGGTAGATTATTTTGTTGGTTCATATGTGTGGTAATTGAAAACATTGTGACAATTTAATATCTTTCTGTGCCTAAAGTGCAGTACAGTAGTTCCTCGTTTATCACGGAGGATCTGTACCCGTACCCTGAAGCTCCATGATAAGTGAAACACCACCAAGTACAGTAGTAGAAGTAGTAGAAGTAGAAAGATAAGAGAGATAGATAGAGAGAGAGATAGATGGAGAGAGAGAAAGAGAGAGAGAGATGAGAGAGATGAGAGAGAGAGAGATGAGAGATAGATAGAGAGAGAGATGAGAGAGAGATGAGAGAGAGATGAGAGATAGATGGAGAGATAGATGGAGAGATAGATGGAGAGATAGATGGAGAGATAGATGGAGAGATAGATAGAGAGATAAAGATAGAGAGATAAAGATAGAGAGATAGAGAGATAGAGAGA